>CAIGRS010277303.1:0-17390 GCA_903798395.1 Fraxinus floribunda
ACCTGGTTTTAGGTAATTTTCTCTAGAAAAATTCCTTCAGAGCCCATTTAGTACCAATTAAAATTCAATTAAAACTGAAAATATAGTCGTTATTAAGTTCCAGTCGTCTAATAAAAGTCAACAATAACGACTAATTTTTCAATTTTAATCAGATTTTAATTTTTACCAAATGAGCTCTAAACATACATTTTAATTTCCAATTTCAGAAATGAGGTACTAAAATTGTTTTTTTTTTTTTTTGCTTTAAATCAGATTATATTTATTTTTTAATTAAAAAAAACAAATTATACACACCCTACGACCGCCCACCCCACTCTTTCTAAGTAGTTGCACATGGGTCACCCCACCCCACCAATGTATTTTATTATCCTTCACGTTCTCTCTCTCTAGTATGCAAGAGAGAGCAAATGGTCAAGACCGATGGGCATGCATCCTAAATTTCCCTCGTTAACCACTCACGACCTTCAATGGCGACGGAGTTGCTTTTCCCGATCGGACCCATCATCCCACTAGCCTTATGCAAATCGACCCCAAAAATGGTCAACACCCTTATCCCACCCTAATCTACACCGTAAAAGATCTTTTATTATTCTTTAGGCTCTTTCTTTCTCTAGTATGAAAGGGAGAGCAATATGGTCAAGACTGATGGGCATGCATCCCAAATTCTCCCAGTTAATCATTCGCGATCTTCAATGGTGACAGAGTTGCTCTCCCGATCGGACTCGACATCCCACTGGCCTCACACGATCGCATCCCCAAAATTGGTCAATTGCCAACGACATTAGGTGAAAACCTTAGCGCCGTCATCCCAATCGAAAGGCCACGTCAACGTTGTGGCCTCCCACGGACCAACTCAACTTCTTCAAGGTGATCATTTCCATGGGACAACATCATCAAACATGTTGTTGGAGTTTCTTGGGAATCATGCTATCAAATAAGCTTCAACTTAACTTCAACGCCATCTAATTTGGCTGAAAATGCTATAAAAAATCCATTAGGTTACCATCCTCGTACTTGTGGATTGAGGGATAGGTGGTGCATTGGAGGTTGAGGGTGCATTATAGGTGTGGCGGTAGCTGTGGTAGTGCATTGCAAGTTGTTGTGCAGGTGATGGGTTATGGATATGGGGCGATAACAACGATTTTAGTGTTGATGATGGTGGAATGTGGTGGGGTGGGGTGAGGTGAGGTGTGGAAGATGAAGAGTAATTGTAACCAATTGTTTGGTTACATATAACCAGTTAATTTGATAATTTGTGATCGATAAATAAATTGTGACTATAAAATTATGTGATTTGTGACTAAATTTGTAATTATGACCCATATTTTTGTATATTTGTGACTGTGACGTTGTATGATTTATTACTAAGTCCCTGTTTGTCCCACATTATTTTTTTCATTCTTATTCTTCTATTCATTTTCAACCACACATTTTTCAATAAAATAATATTTTTCATCACATCAATAACATTTCCTTCTTTTTCAACAACATATTTTTCATCACATCACATCAAAAGAATGCATTTTCTTATTTTAATGTGCACCAAACACACTCTAATACTTAATTGTGACCTTAACTCATTTAATTAATAATCTGGTTAAAAATTTCTTAAATTTAGAAGTATGTATTGAAATTATGGTAATTGTGCATTTTTTTTTTCCAAAATTATAACATACTGGAAGATGTATTCCTCATAAATAATTTAACGGTGGTGCATAAATGGAATTCACTAACGAGAAGCAAATTCAAATTAGTCCCTATTTGGTGAAAATTACAAATAAAATTTTAATCTACATCAAAGTTAGTAATTAAATTTAACCACACATTTCATAGAATTCACAGACTTTTTAATTATATGTTTCATCAACTTTTATCAAAAGTTACTAAAAATCCGATTTTAATTACCATCAAACATGGCTAAGAACTCAAAATATTAATTTTTTTTAAAGAATAACAGGGCTTATTTATGCAAAGGTTAACCGATTTTTTTAAAAAAGGAAAGGCAGAAGAAAGAGAGTTTTCTACGAACTTTCAGCTCCGACAATAGACTGTAGTAATCACCTGGCTGGCATGTCATTTCGTTGTACAGCCTTGAGGCCCATTTTATTTAATAAAAAATATTTCATTTTTTCAAAATTAATTTTTAACTACACATTTTTGAATAAAATAATACTATACGTAAATTAAAAAAAAATTCCTCAATTTTAATCACACATTCTAGAAAAATTAGTGTTCAAAAATACATTTTTTTCCTCTTGAGCATCAAACAAGCCTATAATCTCCTCATTAATGATAGTTAAGTAAATAATGACACTTACACTTTGAATGCAAGTAATTAATGAGGCATGGCGGCCCCCTCACTCTTTAACATCTACTTTGGGCGTCAATCCACGTAGCCAAAATCTGAATTTAATTACCCAAATTTTGTAACAATCTCTCTCTCTCTCTCTCTCTCTCATTAAAATAAATTTTTTAACAGTTTAACTGAAATTCATTTTTTTTTTTATTGATTCTTAGATTTTGGACTTAGCAAAAATTTCATAGCGAAATCACTTTGGAAGATTGATTAATAGTTAAGTCACGACTCACAATATATATTCAATCACCGAGTTATTATCTTTGTTGCATTGTTGAACTTACGTCAATACTATCTATCACCTAACATTTGGGCTCTCGACTAGCGCCTTCATTATGCTTTCTTGGGAACATGTTTCGGGTCATTGTGGAGGACTTGGACAAAATTCACAAATAGGAGCTTGTAAAATTGACTTTTCATTTATATGAGCATGAGATTTAGAGCTTGTTTGTCTTCCATTATTGGGAGAAGAATGGAGTTTTGAATAGTATTTTTCGGAGAATGCGTGGTTGAAATTTAAAGTAAGTTTATTGGTTTGTGTGTAGAATATTGAATGAATGTGTGGTGGAGAATTTTACTATAGCAAACAGAGCTTTAGATTAATGGTTGACAAACATGGGCTTATTATGGCATGGTAACTTAAAAACTTGAAACGTGCCATTCTCTTCACTATTATAAGTACATTGTTACTCATCCAATAGACAACGACTCGATCTATAACTAATTTAAGACCTTCATACGCACGATCCTTATCCACACAAAGAGTCTCTCGCCACTCATCTAACCAATGAAGGCACTAAGTTGAAACTTCATCAACCTACTAGACAAAGAATTCTCTTGGTCTCTTACATGTAGCAAATGACCTAATCCTCAAAAAACCCTCAGGAAATGAGGAGCTAACATACTAAAAGTGTGTTTGAGCCACATTATTTTGAAAAAATGTATTTTGAAATAGTAGATTGATGGAAAATGTGTGATTGAAATAGAAGGAAAAGTTATTGATGTGACGAAAAATATTATTTTATTGAAGAATGTGTGTTGAAAATGAGTAGAAGAATGAGAATGAAAAATTTAGCCCTCGTTTGGTACATATTAAAATTTTCATTTTCATTCTTCTACTTATTTTCAATTTCATATTTTTCATCACATCAATAACTTTTCTTTCTTTTTCAACCACATATTCTCCATCATTCTACTTAGCCCTCGTTTGGTACATATTAAAATTTTCATTTTCATTTTTATTTTTCTACTCATTTTCAACCATATATTCTTCAATAAAATAATATTTTCCATCACATCAATAACTTTTCCTTCTTTTCCAACCACACATTCTCCATTAATCTACTATTTCAAAATACATCATTCCAAAATAATGTGGCTCAAACACATGTTACCAAATAGAAGCTAATTGTCATTTGAATCGTTAGCACTTAACTAAAGTTTCGCATCTTGTACCGTAGATACTAAGTTGACAAGTGAAGGTACTTTCAATCACGATAAATCAAGTCGGTCCATTTTCCATTTTTCATCCTTTACATTGTTTGATAGGAAGAAATTTCATTGGAATTGATTTTCCACCTTATCACTCATGTGATCCATTTTCCTTGTAAAACAAAGTCAAACGAATATCAAAAGATTCAAAATTTCAATATTTTTCGCCTTTCAAAATTATATTATTCAAACACAATTAATTGACAATTCTCAAAAAAATAATTCTAAACAATTCAATTTCCTAAAATTTATTTTCTTTTCATCCGAATTACACCCTTCTAATCAAATGAATACTGATTACTTGGTCCAAGTTGCATAGCACTGCTCACAATTTTCCTAATCGTGTATGCAATTAAAAAGTCAAGACTGACGCAATCACGGGCATGCAAGTAGGCAGGCAGCCACTAACGCCGTCTTTACGAGACACTAACGGCGTTTCTCTTTCTACACAATAATCATTTATTACAGCTGTCCCCTCCAAGCCTTAGGTATGGACTCAGGTTTGGAGCTTTTAAAGCTACGAAAAAGCCAAAGTAGCACAGCAACTACTCTCTAAAATAATTGAGCAAAAGAGGAGAGAGGGAAAGAAAAATCGGAGTTTTAGAGAGAGAGTTTTAGAGAGAGAATGAGGGAGCAGAAAAATCCGGAAAAGATGCAGATCGTGAGGAGGAAAAAGAAAGGGAGACCAGCGAAGCCGGATCCCGCGGCCCACCGTGGAGGTGACTCAGAGCCACCGGAGAGCGACCTACGCCGGAGCCTCCGGCGAAGGAATGTCAAGTACGTCTTCGATCTCGACGATTACTTTGATGACGACGAGCTATTCGAGGAAACCGATGAGGACCAGCGGCGGAGGGAGAAGAAGATCAAGCTGTTGCTCAAGCTACAGAATGACAAGGACGGAGGTTCTGAGTCGACTCCGCGGCTCGGTGCTCACTCCCCCACTGTCTCGGCCTCTGCATCCGATGGGGATAAGCCCTCGAAAAAGAGGAAAATCGACGCTCGAGATTACAGAGAAACTGGCGAAGATAAGGACGCAAATGACGACATCAATGATGATGATAATTATAGTGGTGATGATGACGAGGTATTGATTAATCGTTGTATCTAAAAAATGAAAATTCAAATAGACGAAGAAGAAACTGAAGTAATGGAGTACATACATTAATTTGTGTACTATGGATGTTTATATAAAGGGGGAAAAGAGCTCCAGCTCAGCCGAACTTCACTGGGAATTTTCTATTGGTCCAAACTTCGATACATACACAAACGTGTATGTATAGGTTGAGTTTGATGGTTTGTCGGGGAAGTATTATGCTGAATATTGGCGTAACGGTTGGGTCAACTGTCAAAAAACTAATCCCCACAGAATCTGATCGCTCCCACCTTTCTCTCTCTTCTCCTCATCTCTCTCTCTCTCTCTCTCTATCTATAACACACCCATGTCACGGAATGTGTTGGATGTATTGTACACACGCACACGCACATATATTGTCTGCCCTCATTTTCTGTCTCTGTCTGATTAACACCTTGGACTTTTATTTTCTTAAGCTTGCATTTATTGATTTATTTATGATTTCTTTCCTTTTTTAATGTAACCCTTTTTGAGGTATAATGACTTTGCTGATTTTGACAGGTTAGAGAAACAAAGATGGAGCCCAAAACCGTGCACTCACCTCCAGGCGTGCTTTTAATTTCTGGCTTTTATTGAATGGTCATGTTTAATATTGTGAATTTAATTTGTTAATTGTTACTGTTGGCTTGATCAGGGACACCATCAGAGACTCTATCTGTGCTTCCATTGCCTGATAAGAAGACACTGGAGTTGATCTTAGACAAGCTTCAGAAGTACGTGGTGAATATTTGTTGCATTGTTATTTTAAGGGCTTGGTTGGATCTTGAAGTGCTTTGATTTTATTTTGGGCAGGAAGGATATATATGGTGTGTATGCGGAACCGGTCGATCCAGAAGAGGTAGAAAGTTCTTTATGGAATTATATAGGGTTGTACCAAGGCATTACTTTTATGGAGTTTGTAAATTGGTTGATTGGTTACTGTGCAGCTTCCTGATTATCATGATGTGATAAAGCATCCAATGGACTTTGCCACCGTGAGGAACAAGCTGGGAAATGGAGCATATGAAACCTTGGAACAATTCGAGGTGAGTTCCCGATTTCGAGCCCGATCCCATGCGTCCTTTTCCTTCACCATGGTTGGTTGGTCTCCTTTTTCCTTTCACAAATGAGCTCATAGAGTTTTGCTTGACAAGATGATGAATGACTGATGACTAGTATTTTCGAGCTGAAAAATGGTGCTAAATCATTCATCTCATATCTTGACTATTTACAAAGAACAGAACTGGATGTCTACGACATGCAACGATTTGTAATTTTAGTAGATTTTTGAAGCTGCAAGGTTTGAGGGTCCCACTTCGAGTGGACACTGGGTTTAGAAGTATTCTCTTTTCAAGATAAAGATGATTATGGATTAAGGATACGCGTGGAAAATCATTACAATAACATTTGTTATGCTAAGCGTAGCAGACAAAATCTTGTTTCATCCTGTGGTTCAAAGTGGGAAGCTTGAGTTTAGAAGAGTATCCTCGTTTAGTAAATTTGTCATGGAGTTTATGGTTTTATGTTCAAATTCTTAGAAATATTGTTTTGAAGTTTTGAACACAAAGTGTTGACGTAAATGTCCTCTTTTGGCTTTTCCAGTTTTATCGTTTTCTGTCTGTTTAGAAAGAAGGGTGGTATAAATATGTCAATTAGCATTGGAAACTTGTCCGTCAAGTAGTATTATTATCTGGATAGTTAAACTGGGCAATTGAAATTTGTAAATAAGTGGAGTGATTGGAGCTTCTCTTCGTCTTCTGAATTCTCAAACAATGGCAATGCTCTGTGGGAAACATAATTTTTATGTTTCCCCATTTGGTTTCCTAATGCTAACTTTCCCCAATTTTTTATAGGTAGAGGAATATGTTTTAAGTTGTTATTTCTTGGTTAGGAATCCATAATCTTTTGTTTCTCGAATTGAATTGCTAAGACAATGATCACAAATATTGGTTGTTTATAATCCGCTGAAGTGTGAAATACTTGTCCTTGAATCCTTGTTTTGCTCATATTTTTGGATACATGAATGTATGTTTTTCTGAACAGTGACATTGAGGAACAACATCAAGCAATTCCTTTTGAATTTAAGGATGTTTAGTTTTGTGATTTGTATTTGTTTTATGGTGCCTATTGATCGTAATCAAACAGAAGTTGAAGTAGCTGAAAACTTGCCTGATTTTGCTTGTTATAACGACACCGTCTTAATGTATGTGCATGCTCTGGCTCCTAAAGAACATTAATAAAGTCTTCCTCACATTTTCCCCTTTTCTCTATATTTATTGGGGTGTGTGTCGATGGACAACAACTCTTCTGGATCTGTATACGACACCTTCTACTTGTGTATGAATGAATGCCACACATTTTTAGCCTATTAACAATCTTCAGGGGTATATCAGCTATCTTCAGGGGTAGGAGTAGGAGTCTGGGAATTATTTTCTTATGTTTCTTAGAACTGTTTGCTGATCTGCAGAGTGACGTTTTTCTGATTTGCTCAAATGCCATGCAATACAATGCTCCAGATACCATATACCATAAGCAGGTAAGGCTTACAGCCTCTTTTTGCTTTATTTAGCTCCTGTTTGAGCCCCCATTATTCTCAAAATTCATTTTTAACCATACATTCTCCCATAAAATAATTTCACACAAACTCAAAACTTTTCCTTATTTTTCAACCATACATTCTCCAACTTTCTACCATTCCAAAATGATTTTTTTTTTGGGTAAAATGGAGCCCAAACCCCTAAGGGGCTTATTATTTTTCCCTTCTGGTTTTGTTGAAAGATCAACTTCATTCTGTAATCATTCTGAAGGCACGCACTATCCAAGAGCTAGCGAGAAAGAAAATTCAAAAGATAAGGATAAACAATGAACGCTCAGAGAAGGAACTCAAGCCAGAACATAATTCAAGTACGAGATCAAGCTCTATTTTGAAGAAACAAATGAAGAGAACAGTGAGCCGGACAGTGCAGGAACCTGTTGGTTCCGATTTTTCATCTGGGGCCACTCTTGCAATAGGTGGAGATGTGCAGAATGTTTCAAATGCACATCAATTTGGTGGATCGGAGAGGCCTGGTAGCATTGATGGGCTTGTTGAGGGAAATTCTTCCTTGAATGACGCCAATTTAGATAAGGGAGAAGAATCACTTCTAGGTACCATATGCACCCAATATTTTATGTACATCTGATGTGATTATTTGTGTCATGAACCAGTCCGAACTTTTGTATCCCATGCAACGTGAAAAAATAACTTCAAATGTGCAACACAACTCCGTTCTTAATTTGCAACAGTCGTATATCCACTCCTATTGCTGTTTTTCTAACTTCTAAGCCTTCTGCTTGTAGGAAAGGGTCCACTATCTAGATTTGGTAGGAAATTGGCCATACATGATGAGAACCGTCGTGCAACATATAACATATCATTAGCTCAGCCAGTAGCCGGCTCAGAATCTATATTCTCGACTTTTGAGGGGGAAATGAAGCAGCTGATTCCTGTGAGTGACTTTTGAAATAAATCTTATTCATTGTTTTACATGGCTATCTCACTCATTTCCAATTTCCCCCAATCAGGTAGGACTTTATACTGATTACTCATATGCTAGGAGTCTGGCTCGTTTTGCTGCAACTCTTGGCTCTGTTGCATGGAATGTTGCTTCACAGAGGATTGAGAAAGCACTGCCTCAAGGATTGAAATTTGGTCGTGGTTGGGTCGGAGAGTACGAGCCTCTTCCAACCCCTGTGTTAATACTGGAAAATTGTACCGTGAAGGAACCAACATTTTTTGCAAAAATAGAGCATGCTACTGAACAAAGAGAGGTTGAGAGAAACTTCAAAACCTCAGTTTCTCCCATGGGAAACACAGTTAATGGGCCTTTCTCAGAAAATAAATTGCCTTTATTACGCCATGCTGGAGACAGACCAACTACTATGTCTACTACCAATACTTCTTGCCCCGTCAAAGAACAGCAGGTTAGGAGGAATAGTTCCGAAGTGAAATCGTCTTTCTTTTTATCTCCTGGAATCAAACCTATTGATTCTACTACTCTAGGTTACCAGTGCCAAAACTCGCAACTTGGGAATTTTGTTGAACCCAAGAAAAAGGATTTAAAGCAGGTTGAATTGAATAGTCCACCCTTGGCCAATCAAAACGCAGCTAATTTTATTGCTCAGAGGCAGATTCCAAAGAGTTCAGAAATGGAATCTTCCGGGTCAGTGGAGTTGGCATCCAATAACATGAATCTTTTGACATCTGGATCCTTTAAGCATCCAACTACTAGTGGAATCTCTGTTGGAGTATTGCCTAATGGGAAAGTGGTTAACAGTGTGGATAGTGATATAATAGCCAGTTCACCGTCTGACATGACCAAAACAGAATCTTACTATCACCATGGACAGGGGCAGGGTCTTAGTGACCCAGTCCAGTTGATGAGAATGTTAGCCGAAAAGGCTCAAGATCAACAGAAACCCTCAAATCAGTTTAATGCTCCTCAAGAATCATCCCCTGCTCCATCAAGCAGATATGATTCAAATGCTGCTGGAGCTGCTGCCCGCGTATGGATGTCCGTAGGGGCAGGTGGCATTAGACAAGCTGGGGACAGCACAAATTTACACAAGAACCCGATATCTGCAGATTCCTTGTATAACCCAACTCATAGTCTCCAGCCACAAGCATCTCGATTTCGTCCAGAGTTTTCTGCTCCTGGGATGCATTTTCAGCCTGAGAAGAACGCATCACTTCATGCTTTTGTTCCGCAAGTTCCTCAGCCTGTAAGAGTAAGCAGTGAAGCCCAGTTTCAAAATCAGCCAATGTTTTTCCCCCAGTTGGTAACTGCTGACTTGTCTAGGTTCCAGCTACAGTCTCCTTGGCAGAATCTCAGTCCACAAATGCATGCAAAACAGAAACATGAATCGCTACCTCCAGACTTGAATATTGGTTTCCAGTCACCAGGGTCTCCTGGTCGACACTCATCAGGCTTACGGATTGATTCTCAGCAGCCTGACCTGGCTCTGCAACTCTAAGACAGCATTTTAGGTGAACTGTGAATGGTGCGTGGCAAATCATGTTAAAGAGGTTACATCATAATTAGTTCCATCTGAAAATTTATTTGCACATCAGGATTTGTGTTAGGCTAATTTACATGAAGATTTATGTATTTGCCCGTGCCATCAATTCAAAAGCGTCTTACTGCCTTTAGATTAGGTTTTAGAATAGCCAGAAGATACAAAAGATGATCAGTTTGGTCAGAGTTTAATCGTTTGTAGAAAGCTTCTTGTTTGTCGTCTTCTTTCTGGTTCTGATTCAGGATGCTGACAGCGGGACAAAATCGTATGTTATTGGGAAGCTGGAGCTTTGTTGGGATGTTACCAGAATAATCTTAAACGTTCATCCTGAACAAGGATTATTGCCTGCCTGGAATTGTTGTAGCTTTTTCGATTTATTCTTCTGCTTTAGATTATGCTTATTATGAAATTTTCTATACTTAGTAAGAATCCTATATGCCTGATAATTTTATTTATTTTATTTATTTCTCAAAATACATTAAAATTGTTGTGCATGAATTCATCGAATTGTGATTTCTGATTTTAGCATCGGGTAGGATCTATAAGATGGTTGAATATTGACATATTACTGGTGGTGTGCGGTTTGTTCAATAGTTAATGTTCTTAGATGGGCGAGTTTTAAAAAAACGTAGTTTCTTACAGATTGGAATTGCGAATTTAAGTTACTTATTTTGAGAGAGAATTTAACAAATCCTACATTAAAGTAAGAATTTCATCTTTAGATTGCAAATGACAATTCTGCTCGATGTTGTTTTCTAGAACTACACATCCAAAGATAATTTCAAGGAACACAATCTGCACCAATTATGAGATCAAACCATTAAGAAGCAATTATAGAAAATAATTACATAGTAACTTTTTTTCTTCGAACTCTGATAATCTAGAAAATCAATTCCAGTGTGAGAACTAACTAAAACTGTAAAATAAGATGTAGAGTAGCTTAATCTCGGACAAGACTTTCACGAGAAATTTGTGAGAAAAACATAAAAGAAAACAACTCCTCGTCAAGGGATTGTCGTAACAAGATATATTTTTTCATCGAATACCTAGTTTGATGAAAGAGATTCTTTATAAGAAGAAATCATTTACATCAAATATACAAAGAAACGGAGATTTCAACATCTTCGAGATGAATTACTTGAAACCAGAATGCTAGGGCTTCGTTCTTGCTCCTTCTTCTTCTTCAACCCGACTTTCGAAGATGTCTTGGGATCATCATGCAAATAACACACGTCGCCTTCACATACATATCGACTCTTTTCTGCTTGTTCACAGAAGCAGCTCAAGATATTGAACAAAGGCATAGTCATCTTCTCCCCCCTTGCTCTCTCTGTTTCCTACGGTAGTTTGATATATATGTATGTATATGCATGCGTGTGTGCATACACAATCAACGCCGAATGCATGAACATTGAATTGTTCTAAGAATTTTCGGCATTTTAGCAGAAGAAATAAGGATGAGGTCAATATAAGGACGCCATTGACTGTTTCTATTATTGAGTAGTGCATGTCAATGTTTTTCTAACAAGAATTTTAATTAATTTATGAAGCCGTGCCAGCTAGCTATGGCTAATTGATTATGACACGTTTTTCATTTCAAAATCGATTGTTTTTTAATTACACAGCATCTCCAAACTCTTTATTTTAAAGAGCATTTTAATGAATATTTAAAAATAAGTCAATTTTTTACACGGGTTTCATTCATTATTTTGCTTTTTTTCATAAACAATTACTTTTCATCATTTTCCCTCTTTTTTTATTTTATCACTTCCATCTTTTTTATATTGTAAAAATAAAAATGATTTGTGCAATAATAAATGAAGTATTGTATGGAGAATGAATTTGGCTTTCTATATTTGGAAAGTGATTGTTTATTTGGAAAGTTGACTTTTTAAAAAGGATAAAATGAAACTAATAAAGAATATATTAGAGATGCTCTACAATTTTTTTTCCTCCAAACGTCAGCACTTGGTATCCTAAAAAATGGTGCTCCAAAGTGTTAAGGGATATAATCATATATCGAATAAAGATGTAGACACAAATCAATTAATAAAGATATTAGGTTACTCCTCTTAATAAGGTTGACCTTTTAAGATGGAACCCCAATCTTAACATGGTATTAGAGTCCATTATGCTCCAACGAGCGATTCGATCATGTTAAGACTCCAAAAGTGAGCACGTGAAAATTTGGCTTTCTATATTTGGAAAGTCGAATCGATTGTTTATTTGGAAAGTTGACTTTATAAAAAGGATAAAATGAAACTAATAAAGAATATATTAGAGATGCTCTACAATTTTTTTCCTCCAAACGTCAGCACTTGGTATCCTAAAAAATGCTGCTCCAAAGTGTTAAGGGATATAATCCTATATCGAATAAAGATGTAGACACAAATCAATTAATAAAGATATTGGGTTACTTCTCCTAATAAGATTGATCTTTTAAGATGGAACCCCAATCTTAACATGGTATCAGAGTCCATTATGCTCCAACGAGCGATTCGATCTTGTTAAAACTCCAAAAGTGAGCACGTGAATTTCAAACTGCTCAAATGAGCTACCATCTTGTTGGGGCGTATTAAGGGATATAATCCCACATCGAATAAAGATGTAGACACAGACCAATTAATAAAGATCTTGCGTTACATCTCTTAATAAGGTTGACCTTTTAAGATGGAACCTCAAATTTTAACACAAAACAACTTTTCTTGAAAAATTTGAGGATGTTTGGCTAAGCTAAAAGGAGTAAAGTTGCTTAGGAGTAACTTTTTGCATCCACACGAGCTTGGATAATCTACTTTTGTCTTTAAATGAGTAGTTTAATCATACGGTGAAAATGTAAGTATTAAAGAATCTCTAGAGTTCCAACGTTTCATAAAAATATGATATAACAGGGAGCATATATAAGAACACTAAAATCGATATATAAAACTCGTTGATTCATGACAAATATTGGGAATAGGATTATGAGTAGTAAGAATACACCAAGAACTCAATGTTCATAAATAAAAACATCACAAGTTGTCAACCTAACCTAGTTCTTGTGTTTTCAATGCAGGACAAAGCAAAAAAAGACTTTGTTTGTTTCCATTTAAAATAGAACTCTTAATTCTCATACTCATTTTTAACCATATATTTACACAATAAAATATTTTGCACGTAAACATAATTTTTTTTTATTCTTTAACAATTTCATCTAAGCAAAACAATTAAAATCATATTCACGTGAGCTCTTAAAATGTGGGACTTGGGAGGATGGTACCATGCAAACACATGCTTTAAAGAGTTGAATATTTGATCTCAAAATGGAACATAGATAAAATGTTCCAAGTCAATTAAGGCTAGCAATTTTTGAACATTTATATGGCCGTTCCTTTTGAAAATGAATGATTTATTAAAGGAAAAAGCAATCATCAAACAAACGTATCATTTATATTAAATATGTACATGTTTAATAGATGTGAGATTATCAACTTCTAGACGGTTAAATGTCTCGTTTGAAGATTATGGACTCTAATACCCTTGAAAGTTACATGTACAAAACTTCTTTACAAAAATTTTTAAAGATGAGAGACTGACATTTCATTGAAAGTTTGAAAAAAAAAAAGGTCCTACCAAGTGCGGCCAACGCAACACCTATAAAAGTTCTGTAAGAAAAAAGCCTTTACACATGGTATTTTTTTCAATACACTTCAAAGATTTAGGGTTCCATCATATGTGAAATCTCTCTTAATACCTATAAAACTGACCAAGAGAGCCAACTAGTTTCGAGGTCGTAAAAGAAGTACGAAATCAAAGTAACAACATTCTGGTATATCAATAATCATTTTCCTTCAATTTTAGGTCATATTTGAGTTCATCATCATCATCATGTCCTAAGATTTAAGTGCTCGATTGTTTTAACTTATAATTATTTAATAGTCAGAGTCAAACATTTATTTTTTAACCACATTTTGTAGGACCCTCACCTACACACTTATCCACCTCTCATTATACCACACTATAGCTTCAGAAACATGTATTTTTATCCAAAATCCAAACAAGCAGTCTTCTTGCAAACAACAAGAGGTCAGATTAAAACACTTTGATGGGAAAGGATACCATCTCCCTGTACATATAAATCTAATGGGGAACTGAACATTTATACCATCAAATCGACACATACTAACACATTCAAATTTAAAAAGTAGGCATTATTCAGAATAAAGCAATCTTTGGATTAAAGATTACATCAGGATCGATAATTGAGAAGAATGTTACATGATTTCTTCGACTATATACATAGTTCAGCACTTAAGCTTGACTTCCAGTTCAGAATGACCCGAATGTGTTTTCACCACTGTAAGTCATGTATAGGAAACCGTCCTCATCTTTGTTGTCCTCATAAATCGTGGACATCATAAGAGCTGCAATGACATGGAACGAAGAAATATCTTAATAAAAATAAATAAATAAACAAAGCATAAAAAGTAATCAATTATAATAATGCTATTTCTTCTCACCAGTAGAAGGGAGAACGTTATTGACAAAGATGAATATGGCCTTCTCGGCACCAAGCTTAATCCTCTTTCAAACAACATACACAAACTGCCCAACAGTTAGATCAGCGGGAACCAGATATCTGCATTGATAATGATTAAACATATCATGATACAAGTGAATTATGCTGTGGAGGGGAGGTGGGGAAGAAAGGATGGCGGTGCAGATTACATGCATGTGAGTAACAAAACTTTAAGCTCAAGAAAGAGAGTAGGTTAACCTCCAAAATTATTATTAACAGTGCTGATAATAATAAGAGTAATATGTTAGCATGTGCAAGTGTCATACAGATGCATCAGTTATCAATCATCACAGAAAGAGAGATTGCACGACTTCGAAAGCTTCATGTATGACGTCATAGTCAACTAATGATCTATATCCTTTCATTGTCACAGTTCATAGAATAAAGTGTGTAAGTAAAGCATTCAAATCCATAAAACAAATGTCAAGCCTGTATGTCAACAACTCAATACACCATTATCTAACAAAAGGGAATAGCAGAGAAACTCAGATCACTTAAAGCTTGTAGACAATCAATAACTACAAATGCATTCATAAACTACAAAAGGCCAGGTATAGAAAAGATAATGAAGGCAACTGACTTCTTCTTGTCAATATCAGGTATGTCACTTCTTTCAGCCTTCTCCACAATAACCTACATTCAGAAAAAGTAGAGATGATGAAAAGAGAACACTGAACAAGAGAAAAACGTCAATCATCCAAAAAAAGACAATCTTGAAGATCATTGATGAGTACTGGGATTCGATCGGGGTACTTCTCTCTGATACGAGCAGCTTCTGCTTGTCGCCTCTCTGCAATAATTTAAATTAGTATTTTTGGAACATCTACAAAACAAAATAATAGACAATGAGCGAAAGAATAAAAAGTAAGAAAGAGCTTCATGCATCATTCAACATTAAAATAGCACGGTAGTTTTGCAATCCTTTAAGCTTTATTGTATGGCTTCAAATGTAACAATTTGAACAGCGCAGCATTGAAGTTACAAGTGCAACTATTTTTTACTTTAAAATCAATAATAAAGAAAGCCCTTTTGTTCTAGTAACCGTATTAAAGAGAATTCAAAATCTGCGATTGTGCTTCAATTATGTAAACTTCAAGAGGCAAATGCATTAAACCGACATATATATGAGAAGAATTTTATACAATTGCATTTCAAGTAAACAATAAATAGTAACTTGTTTGACCTTTTTCTGCTTTCCTAAATATACCATTCCGCGAGTACATAATTTAAACAAGGATTTTATTTTCATTCTACAGTACAGTAATGAGATATCTATGGAGCCAAATTTGTTAAAAAAAAAAAAAAAGGTCCAAATAATCTATAAACAAAAAGGAAAAAAAAATCACTGACTGTCAATAAATCTAACTTAGCTATAGTGAGTATAGAAGTTTTCCTTCCAACACATGCTGATGAAAAATATAATTTGTACTCATTACTAGCTCAATTTCACATACAATAGGAAATAAACTTCTTGTTTGAAAAAGAGTTTAGTTTTGCACAGGGCTCACAAGCCTTTAGAGAGAGAAAATGTTCATGCAAATATTATCACTGTAACTAAATATATTGTACCCAATTACGCCATATGAGGCACGAATTCACCTTAATCAATAACGGATCATAGATTGAAAAAAAAAAAAAATTCGAAACCCACGCACAAATCAGTGATCCGATCAACAGGAATAAAAAAAATGTAATCCAACAATTTTAGAGGCAAAAATTTCACCGTAATCCAAATCAATCAATCAATCAAATCAATAAAAAACTAGGGTTAGTAATAAAAATGATCAGATCGTCGGTGATGTATGTGCGTGGGGATGGATAAATAAATACCAAGGGGGTGTTCCAACTTAAAGGATCTTTTGGCCATGGCGTCTGATGAAAGCTAATTGAAGAAAAAACAGGAAAGAAATTTATTAGGGTTTAACTTATACAAGAAATGAATAGAAGGAAAAAGAGACTTTACCAAATGGAAAGAAATTGAGTGTCTATTTACTCTTTGATGTCGCATAAGCGTGGGAGCTAAAGTAGCGACATCATAGAATTATTTTGAAGGCGTACTGCTGAAATAAACAACTTATTCTATAGTTTGACAAAAAGAAAAAAATAAATAAATTCTCTTATTTTTATTTTTTTTATAATTATTGGAAACATTAAAAACATGTTTTACTATGTGTGGAATCTTGTCGAGGAAATATTTACTTCCTTATAGAATTTAGAAATAGATTCTGTAAGTTGATTTTCAATTTTTCATGCATAAATGAAAATATAGAACAAAAATAGAGTAGCGTGTCCAATTGAGTCGACACTTAAAAGAATTGCAATTGAATTCAAGGACTGTTTGATGTAGATTTTTCAAAATAGATCTCAGCCTCTGTTTTTGTTCGAAATATATATACATGAGAAATTTGAAAGAAAGTCGAGAAAGAAAGGTATTAATTTAATCCTATAATTTTTACTTATAAGTAAACTTTTTAAGCTTAACCAAACATGCTGCTAATATTCCTAAGGCCCCTAGTCCTGCTGGAATCTCCCCAAAAATAGGTAAAGAATAAATATAATGTTCTCAAATAACAATATGCATACACCACAAAAACATATATTGCATTTTACCTATATTTACATGTACATCATCATCAACTTTGACATAGAAATCTGCATCCCAAAGTGCAACAGCAGTAGTAAAATAAGTTTTCGCCTTGGCCGAGAGTTCAAGGTACCCCTCAACTGATAGAAATTCAGAAAATGATTATCGATTCAATCCATATACTCAAACAAATCATTTTCTCATTTATAATCTTTAAAATCATACTCCATGTTGA
>CAIGRS010277370.1:0-15446 GCA_903798395.1 Fraxinus floribunda
TAGAAGAATGTGATGATGAAATCAAGTAGAATAATCGTTCAAAGGTGAAGAAATTTACCTAGAGATGAATGTCTTGATTTCTTGTGAATTTCTGCCCAGCCGTGAGAGTATTTGGAGATGGAATTGAATGGTTTATTAGGTTTAATACAATAGAGTTCTACAAGAATTGGGACAATGGATTTTGGGTTGATAATTGACTCAAATTTGGGCCAAAAAGAGATATTGGCCCAAGAGAAATTTAAAATAGGCGTTGGGTATTAAATTTGACTCGATAAGGGAATATTGCGTTTTTAAGGTTAAAAATCGTTTTTTTGAATTCTTATATTAATTGTTATTGCTAGACATGGACCAACAAATTGTAATTTCAATAGTAAGTATAATCTAAATATGTGAAGGGATGAAAGTAAGTTCTCTGTTCTCTGTTTTCCCTCAGCTGAGTTAGATGCCAGTAGTTCAAGCCCCCATCAGAGAAGATGAGAAAATTGGAGCATTCATGTAAGAACTAGCATGTCCACCTATAAAGCTGTTAGATGCCCTTCTTGTAGAATAATTTGCTTCTGTCATGATGAATTATTTATTAATCATGTTTGCCAGTTCCTGTCCAAGGTTACTCGTGACCATGGATGTTCAATTTTTTTATTTATTTTTTTCAAAAACCTCATATGATAAAGATTGAAAAATAAAATGGACAAGGTTTGCGTGGCTCAATCAGATGACCTGCTTCCCTTGGCACAGATAGCTAATCTACAGTAATCTAGAAAGATTCTTTAGATATTACAATATGGATTTTGAGACTATAAGAATGGCTTTTGAAGAACCTTTTTTTTCAAGTGAAATAAGGTGATTTGAGTACTCTGTGGCTGTAACGCAGATGAAGTTAGAAGTTTAAACTCTTATAGAAGTTAGGAAATATCAGGTTCTGGTTGATGAAGAGATATTTTGGATAATTGGGAATATGATTGTTAGATGATATTTCTTGCATACTTATTTTTACAGGAATTTCTCGCTTTTTTTTTTTAGTAGAGTCTGATTTATCATGAAAAATAAAGAGAGAAAATATCGTAGAGTCTACATGATGAAAAATTGTACGAGTGCTTAAACCATGCCAGACTACTAGAAAAGTATGTCTGCTTAAACCTTTACGAGGCCTTAGAAGATATCAGGTTCTAGTTTATGAAGAGAATTTTTTGGTTGATTCGGTCTATGATGTATAATTCTTTTATACGGAGATTTCTTGCTTTTATATCTTTAGTAAGGTCTGAATTATAAAGGGATCAAGAGAGAACATCCTACAGAAAGTACACTTACCTGTGAGAAACTCAAAATCTGGAATGATATCTTGTGAAAATAAGAAAGCTTTTAAAATTCCAAAGACTTGTCTAGATTTTGCATCCAGGGCCGTAGTATATCCTTCAGTAATTTAGCAGTAGGGATAAACATTTCAAAGTCCATTACCATTCCCATTAACAAACTATTTGGTAAAGAACAACACAAAAGAAGTAGAGAATAGGAGCAAATAGAACTAAAATTATTGTCAGTAAGCTTTTATGAAATAATTATTCCATGGCAAGCTATGGCCTCGTATTGGTAGCTTTAAACTTTTGTTTTAGTATTTGTTTGACGTATTAATGGTTCTCATGGAAGTGACTTTAAGTGGATGTGCGGCATTTTCATATTTCTTTCTATTGTACGATTTACCAATTGCAAATTAGTTAACTATGAACATATTACAGGGAACGTTATATGGACCTTATTAAGCAATGTCAATCGATGCACTCAAGTGTAGGAACTGGTTCCCTTGCCTATGTTGTAGGTTCTAAAGTCATGGATATGAGAACGAGTTCCAAAGATGATGGGATAAGGGAAAATGAAGACCAAAGTGGACATATATCTAAAGTCAATGCTAACGAAGTAGTTAATAATAACTATGTTTTGGATGACAACTGTACAGAAAAATCACATATATGTAGAAGGCAAAGCTCTGGTGACTCTGATGACCTTGTAAGTGTAAGAGAAAGCAAGGAAGGCGCATATGATTACTCTGGTCTTGTACCTTCTTCTGGTTCTTGCAACTGCATGTCTCCGACGGAGCTTGAAGCTGATGGATCACAATATGTAACTGGAAGCTATTTGGACTCCCCTACTTTACCTTTTACAGATTTGTTTGAAAAGAGTGACAAAAATAAAAAAGAATCTAGGTTACATGATGACGTGCATTCGACACGATGTAAATTGAAATTTGGGGATGAGCATATGCACAGTTTTCAAATTGACAGCAATGCAGATCTAGTTGTGGAGTCAAATGGTACCCCATCTAATGATGACTCACCACCTCCTAACTCTGAAAGTGATATGATTCATCCGGATGTGCACGAATCACTGTCGCCATCAAATAATCTGGGATTTGAATCAGAAATGCTTAATAGGCTTAGAATATCAGATGCACCAGAAATATCAGCCAAGAATGCAATCACATCTCGTGGAGGGGCTGCCAGAGGAGACAGAGTGTCTGAATGGCTTTGGACGCTGCATCAAATAGGTAAACAAGTAATTTGGTTTCCATATCAGTTTTTACCAAATACTTTTTCCATTCAGCCTAAAATTCTTTCATTACCATTTACTGGGGTGTAAAACATTTTTTTTTTGTTTTCCAGTCGTTGATGTAGTCAGAACAGACAATCATCTCGAATTTTACGAGGACAAAAAAAATTTGGCTCGTATGTCAGATATTCTTGCTGTCTATGCTTGGGTTGATCCTGCAACAGGATATTGCCAAGGTTGTGCCTCATTGAAACTTTCGTGTGATTATTGAAATTACGCAAGGATTTAGATGATCAGTTATTTGGTTTTGACATCCTCTTCTGTATAATTTGTAGGCATGAGTGATCTACTTTCTCCCTTTGTTGTTCTTTTTGAGGATAATGCTGATGCATTTTGGTGCTTCGAGACGCTTCTAAGGAGAATGGTATTTATATATCAAGATTTTTGTTTAAATGACATTTAACCTACATTAACTTACCAGTTTTATTTGTCATTTTAACTGACAAATAGTATAATACTACAGCGCGAAAACTTTCAGATGGAAGGACCAACTGGTGTAATGAAACAGTTGCAGACACTGTGGCACATATTAGAACTTACAGATAGGGAAATGTTTTCTCACTTGTCCCAGATAGGTGCTGAGAGCCTTCATTTTGCCTTCCGCATGCTGCTTGTACTCTTCCGCCGAGAATTGTCTTTCAATGATGCCCTTCGTATGTGGGAGGTTTGTACCCAGTTGTTTTCCTGTCGAATATTTTAGTTTTCCATTATGCAAATACATGAATCTAGCAGACTAGAGGACCATAATCCAATCAAATACTTGACGTGCGATGGTAATGTTGAAGATAAGATTTAAATGACATACATGTGTTCCTCTCTCAAATAGGCGATATAGATATCGGCCTCTACTAATCACATTGATGCATTAATGTTATGATGATCGCGATATCTTCATATTTGCTCACTTCTGTTTTCAGAATCATGCCCCTCTCTCTCTCTCTCTCTCTCTCTCTCTCTCTCGGTTCAGATACAGAAGAAAAAGTCATGCTTGGTTTAGCCCCTATTTAGTTTAATTAAAAATCAGACTTTTAGTAGATTTTGATAAAAATTGATAAAATATATAGTTCAGAAGTTGATAAAAGTTGTCAGTTCCGTGAAATTTGTGATTAAAAATGAGTTTTTGAAAATGGGGGTCAAACAGGTTCTTAATGTTTTCTTCATGTAATATTCAGACCTAATGACTATATGAAATTACTTTATTACAGGTATCTTTGGAGAGTTCAAATTTCTAGGGGAATCTTTAGAATTACCACTGCATACCTTTCAATTCGCCTTTGATCATCAAATGAAATGAAAAGTGAATAACCCATCCTCTCTTATTTTTAATCTTTTCTTTGTAAGCTTAAAGATGGACCAAGAAAATGGTTAGCATTTCTCCAATAATACCATAACCTCACTAGCAAGCTTGATGTAAATCTTGTGAACAGCTTTATCAAATCTTCAGGCCTACTTCCATTCTCATTTTTGACGTTCTTCAACTCCAGTTATGTTCAACTTCCCTGTCCCTATTCTGTGGCCATACCATCTTCTGCCACCATTTTCCTTACATAATTTCTAATAACTGATACTTAACTCATGGTGCCACCACCTCTTGTCCTCTAGTGGCTCTTGACCACCTGAAGAAAACATTACCACCATCATCTCTTTCTTTTCACTTCCCTCACCTCTAATATTTTTCAAGCATGGTATCTCTTTTTCATATCTTCCTGGTTCCAGTAATACTCATGTTCCAACAAAACCTTCTAATGTCATAGCTACGTTATTATTAGGAAAAAGCATTAATTAGAAAGATGGATAAATGGCGTTAGTTTATAACCATTTTCAGTTTTTCTACCCAAGAATTTTCACCTTAATGTACACCTAACTAGCTCTCATGAACAATATAAGCCAAGTAGCATTTATTTAAAATTGATGAAGTAATATGCTTGAAAGTATATCATTCACTATACTCCTCTATTTTAATTTTGTAGATGATATGGGCTGCTGATTTCGATGAATCCTTAGCTTGTAACCTGGATGAAATTTGCCCAGAATTATTGCTTATTCTATTGCCGAAGGAAACAGAGGCTGAATCAGGAGAAGAATGCTTGGACAATAATTGTGGTGGTCCATCGAAACATAAATCTGTAGAACGCTCAATCTCTGATAACAGCGGAATAGCATCAGCATCGGCTAGACCATTTTGTGGCTTGACTAAGAATTTCTGGTCTAGGAATGACCGTCTGCAAATTCGTACGGTTATATCATCAAGGAATGGTGATGATGAATTACCCGTTTTTTGTGTAGCAGCCATTCTTATTATGAACCGACAAAAAATTACTAAAGAAACTCGTTCAATTGATGACCTAATAAAGGCAGGTGGATTATATTTAGCTCTCTATTCTGTTTAGTAGTCATCCAGTGTGCTATATTGTAGTTTGTTAACTGTATGCCAGTTTTTGAATCTTTCTTTCATCTTTCTTGTATCAATTAAATTGAAATACCCATTTTGTTCTCCGCAGAATCTGCTTTTAATATTCTTTCATGCACAATTTCACTGATATGTAGATGATGTGGGTTAACATTAAATATTAATTGGTTGTTTTATGCTTAATTATGTAATATAAACTTCTAGGCAGTATCTTGAAGTACAAGAAAATTGAGTATTGCAACTCTCAGTTATATTTTCAAAATGGGGGCAATGGACCTAAATCAGGAATGAATTGCCTTCCATAATCAGTAGTAGTTGAAGTCTCATTTGTTGTGGGCATGGTATTTTATTTTTGCACCTGGATTGATGCATGTGTTCATGATATAATTTTGACTTAGTTTCTCCAACATTAGAGTCAATGAGACCTATAAAAGTGTTTAGGTTATTTATAGTTTTATTTTTTCTTTGTTACAAAATAAAAAAAAAAAAAATCATGCTTTAGTGAGTATCAAGATCATTGGTCTGCACCAAAAATCCTCTAGTAAATTGTTAGCTCTTGATCTAGGATGGTTTCTTTAAACATTGAGTTTTAAGTAAATAGAGTTGCTTTATTTATACCTGGGCTGTCCTTGTGATCATCACCTGCAAGATTTCTGCCGATTCATTATTTCTTCCTCATTACAAGTCACACTGTCTTGTTATATCTGCAATCATAGGCTTCTTTCAACTCATTATTCATGCTACAGGTTTTCTTTTATTGTCTCTTGTTTTGCTACTCCAAGAACAGGGGTTCATGCTATATATTTGCCCAGACTCCAGAATGCATCTGTAGTCTATTGATCTCTCTCTCTTTCTCTCTCTATTTGATTTTTCAATCATTCTGCAGATATTCAATGATAATTTGTTAAAGATTAGAGTCAAGACCTGCGTTCATAGTGCTATCAGACTGCGAAAGAAGTACATTTACAAGGTTGTTTTACCTAACCATTTTGCATTTCTTTTTGCTCTCTTTTTTCTCTTAATTGTTAATGCTTGATTTAGCAGTGATGGTACACTGCAGTTCTTGTGCGTGGAACATAGAAATTGATTAGTGATGATTTTTGTTCATGCACTTCCATGGCGGCTTATTGCGTTTGTGTTTCTAGCTTTTCGTTTATAGTTATTGCAATTTGTTCAAGGACCGGCTTATTTTACTCTTATATTCCTGTACGTGGGATTGGTGTATTGCATTTATTGTGTAAGATATAAAATATTTAGAATTAACTTCAATGAACTTCCTGCCTTCTTATTTTTCATTGTACTATAAAATCTTTTGGTGTTTGGAACAGATGATAAAGAGTAGGAATCCAGCTCAGAACGGCAATTAAATTTTGGTCTATGCCATATAACTAGATGAGATAGGTTGTGCCGTGGGACCGAAAATGCTGCTATTATTCGAGTTTTCAATTTGTGAGCTGAACAATTTTCTTATCACCAACCTCTAGTTTGGAGTAATTCAACGCAAAGTTTTCATGGTTCAACCTCTCATAAGGTACTGATATCTTCTATTCTCTCTTCAAATGTTAAGAATATCCACTTTGGCATCTAATTGCTTTGACTTTTAGTAGTACGGATGTGCTAATTATGCTAGTTCGTCATCCTTATATTTCAGAAAATTTTCATGTTGGTTATTGGTCCACTTCAACTTGTATTTTCTTCATCTCCAATGAGAATTGGCGTTAATTTAGTTGCAGACATTGAAAACAGTGATGTGGACTAGTCTTAGTAAACTGGATCATATGGTTGTCTTAATCTATGTCACAAATCTGCAATACAAGTGTGACTAGGTGTAGGTGTAGGTGTGGATGTGCTAGAGAATTGGTAAAATGAATCTGTAGGTCTAAGATCGTCTTGAGAACATTTGTTTCATGATATTAAAATATCAATTTTATCCATTTATTAGATGTCAAAATGATTTTCATGACATTTTCTTTATCAAATTTCGTAGCTTTCTTTGGTTCTAAAGATTGAGAGTTCGATTTCAGCCATATAAAGTATGAAATCATAGTTGAATATGCACTCAGTGTGCAAGGTGTCAAATACTTGTTAATTTCTTCCTTGCCATTTTTTCATTATTTTGAAATAAAATCACCTTCAAGAATGGAATATATTAGTCATAGAAACTGGCCAGACCTACATCTGAACAATAAATGAAGGGTTTTAATGATCGTTGGCTTGTTCTGTTATTGTACTTCTTTTCACTAGTTTCGAACGATGATTTGAAGGTTAATTTGGGCATATGTTTTGTTGTTTCTAGTAATATCGTTGCAACAGACTCCCATATTATGTTTCTCGTGCCATTTTTTTATAGTACTTCAGCTTTAGTTAATTGTGGAGCATTACAAATTTATGCGATTAATGCTTTTTCCCTTTTCTTCCCCAGGACTGCAAAGTGGAATGTTTGCTTTACCTTGTACAATTCTGCACAAGAACACTAGATACACGTTAGGATAGTACAGAAGTTTTTGCTATTCATGTATTTGGAGAGTTATTTATGTACCGACAATTTTGACAATATTAGAAGTCATAATACAGCAATATAATATTTTACAAATGGGATTTTCAAGAATTTTTTTAACGATAGTCATGATATAACGAACTCAGTCGTATTAGATAATTAATTTTTTGCATTTTATGATGAGTGCTTTTATCCAAATGGTGATATTAGCAACTTCATATCCTTCTTTCCTCATTGTTCTTGCCCTTGATTGGCATATCCTACTTAGTGGTGGGATTATTCTAGCTTGTATAATGGGAATTACTTGGTTGGAAGAATTGAGTAGCACGGGCTAAAATCTCATTCGTTATATTCAAGTACTATATACCAAACATGTACTAATTTGTTTACAGAGGAATTGAACAAAATAAATATAACAATATTCGCATGTTTATGTTGAATATAGCATCATGCTTTGATCGGCTTGTGCTCTTGATTGTATTCGGGGTCGAAAATACCATTTGCTCCCTACTGATCCTTCTTTACGGCTCGATGAACAATTGTAAATTAAATAACTAAACACAATTATCTCCATGTTGGGATATGGTTGTCGGTGTTGTTGCCGTTGTATAGGTGATTATGGTGTTGTTGAGGTTGTATAAGTGATTACACAGATGTATGTGCACGTAACTAGACAATATTCAGGGGAAAGAAGGGTTGTATCTTGTCGATGTAGTGTATTGTGCATACCAAACACGTTCTGTAAGTACTCATATTTCAAATAAGTCATTAAAAATGTTCAAAAGCATTAATTTAATGCTAACCCATTTTCACTAATGAATTTAAACACAATCATCTTTACAAATAGCGGTCACTAACATATAAAATAGGGCAATAAAATTTAAAGAGAGAAAATTGAACTATTTATCCAACCTACGATCGTTGTAGGTTTTTAGTGGATTTGCTTGTTAAGTAATCAAGCGAATCACTTTAATCGATAAAAGAGCTCAAAATTAAATACTTTCTTAAACTTTGGACAATCAAGATTGCTCGAATCGATCAAATAAGTAAGCATATGTTGAAATATCTTAGACTGCGACAACTTACTTTATTCAAGAAGTATACATATCTACAAATCTTGGAAAGAACGATTATCAAACCTTCAAAAGACTCCCAACCATACGTTTATATATACTCATAGTACCTTAATTACGGCCTTGGTAATTGACTAGACATTCTTCTTTACCTTTGTTACACTTTTTATAAGACACGAACTATTAGTAGTATGGACCAACCCATTCACTTTTCATGGTCAAACTCTCTTCTATGCCGTCTTGTAAATTTTTTATTAGATTTCAATTTACTTGTGTTGATTAAATTCTTGAGTCAATGAAGTCCAAAAAATGGATTCCACTCAATTGAATGTTCTCAACATTAAGGATGGAAAACAAATTTATATTCAGATCCACCACAAAAAAAACTTAAAGGTCATTGTAGCATACTTTAAATTAAAGTGAAAAAACCTTTCTCCCATCCAATAAATAAGATAGGCAAGACAAACCAAAAAAAAGAAGCTTCAAATTTTCTTTACAAAAGGAGAAGAGCGAGAGATGCTGTCAATGCGTCAGCCCCCACTTCCTCTTTACCAAAGAAAATCTTTCCCTTTCCTCCCAAAACCCAAAAAAACTAAAATGTCCATTCAATGTCAGTTTCCAATAGGAAAGAAAAATATAAAATCCCATGCAATAAATTCGCGCCTTATAAAAAACATGTTATATACACACATGGTAAGATTATTCAACCAAATTGCGACCGTTGGAACTCTCAACTATTTAAAAGACGAACACCTCGAATACCAAATGGGTAAGAAAGAGTAGGTGAAGTGACCTATCTAGTGTTTAAATTATCGTGATTTGAATAGTTAAAGGTGCTAATGTTATAATTTTAATATGCTATTCTACCACGTGTTCGAACCACTCAAAATACAACTCCTCCAACACTGGGGTGCGTAAGAAAGATTGATACGACATTTGAAGTGTTGTAATTTGAATGGTATGACGTCTTAATGATTTAAATGGTTCATCCTATCAAGTGTGTATATTTAATTGTCCGGCTTAAAGTTTCTTTGATACCTGCAGAGAATATATATTGGCACAGCAAAAGTTTGCTTACATTTGTATATGTACACAGCCACCCTTTCTTGCCCTTCCTACGTGCATTTGAGATTCCCCTTACTTTCCCCTCTTCAATCCCTCAATTTCAGCTTAAAGAATCTTTGAGTTTTAACTCTCATCCCAATCACTTAAACCTCGGTTTCTCCTCAAAGGGACTCAATTTTCTTGTATTTTTTTCCCTTTCTTCAACTCCTAAATTTGCAGGCTTACTTCCCAATATAAATTTTTTTTTTTGGTTAGTGCATGTGCGTGTTTAATGGCTAACATGATTGGAACACAAAAAAATGGGTCTCAACAGAGCCAGGGTTCAACTTCATACAACGGAAATTCTGTGCATGGATTGGAGGGTGCCATCCCCACGTTTCAGCACCAACAGACAATCTCCATGGACTGGACACCAGAAGATCAAGCTATTCTGGAAGAAGGACTTGCCAAGTGAGCGAATTTCATATATGCATATAAATATTACTTTTGGTTTATTAGAATCTTGTTGGGTTTTGTAAATTCTTGATGGTATAGTGCTTTTAACTATCAATTAGTCTGATTTACTTTTAAGTTTTTTCACAGGTTGATTCTCTTTGGCTTTCTTGATTCTTGTCAAGAAATTAAAGAATTGGTGAATATAATTTAAGTTCTTCAGACTTTTCGTTGCGGGTTCTTGCTCATGAACGCATGCACACAAACTGACGCGCAATCTGAATTTTTTTTTTTTAAAATCATGTGATTAGTTTAAATTTTTTCCCTTTATTCAAGTTTGCTTTTATGCACTTTAAAGTTTCTGTTGTCTTCCTAGTCACGAGCCCTTTTCTCTGATTGGTTTGTGCATTTTTTGTTTCTTCTCGTGGAATTCTATGTCGCTTTCTTGGTTATAGTGATTTTTACTACTTTTAAATGGTCTTTGTTCTGTAATAGTCTATTTTGAAGTGATTATTCTCATCTTCTTGCAATATGGATTAAAGTAAGTCATTCAATTATGTTTACATGAAGAAATGCATGTACTAGTTCGTATATTAAGGGTTTGCTTATTTTATTAGGATAGTGTATTGTTGAAAATGAATTTGAAAAAAGTAAAGTTTTTAAAGAATGAGGCTCAAGCACGGGCTAATTCAACTTGCCTTCGAGTTTTTTGTCCACATTCCGGGGTTTTCATTCCAAGAAAAGTAGGAAAGATTGGGTTGAGTTGGGTTGGGTTGGGTTGGGGGAAGAGATGTTTCGAATTATGGTGGAAATGAAACTCAGGTCAAGATATAAAATTTTGGCTTTACACGTTCTTAACTGTTTAGCAATTAGTTAAAGTAATACTATTTATCATTACAATGATCAAACAAAAGTGATGTGGCAATTTAAGTGGAATAATGAGATATGACGTTCAATTTTCATGAGAATTATACCGTCATATCCCATTATTCCACCTAAGTTACCACATTTAGTCGATCGAATTCTTTGTAAATGACCTCATCAAACTCATAATCCACCGGGAGTATTCATATCAGCATGATTCTAATATGTTTTACTAGTAATCACTCAACATTGATAACCTCTTTGCTATCTTTCATTCTGGGTTGATTTATATAATGCTCGTGTTTAGTTTTATGCACGACGAGCGTATCACGCATCTGATACAGCAACTGTGTAACACACTGCAGATATGCTTCTGAGTCGAACATTATCCGCTATGCAAAGATTGCAGTGCAGCTGAAAAATAAGACAGTCCGTGATGTGGCATTACGCTGTCGATGGTTGACTGTGAGTTTTCTCTTGCTAAATTGTCTTGATTTACTCAATCTGTATTCAACCATAGCATAACTGTGCACTATTTAATTTTTGCATGGTCGAGCTAAACTTATGTGCGATGATGGGATATGTGGTTTTATCATTTGCATTTTCAGTTTGATGCCCTGTTTATCGATGGAGGCAATAAGATTTACATTCTAATTATTTTACATGATTAACTGCAGAAGAAAGAAATTAGCAAGAGAAGGAAGGAAGATTTTAATGCCACAAGGAAAAATAAAGATAAAAAGGTAAATAGTTTCATTTCTAGGATTTATATGTTTATCTTCTCTGTTTTTGTGTGTTCCTCATTGTAACAGGAAAAACTAAGTAGGAAAACACACAAGAGAAAACAATATTTCTTATCTCTATAATTTTATCTCTCTCTACTAATAGTATCACTCAAAAACTACAAATTCTCTTAAGAATGAAAATTCACTCGAGAATGGGATAAATTTCTCTGCAGCAATCATCTCCTATTTTTAGGCTAATTCTTTCCGCGTACATTAATTGAAACGGAGAAATTCCAACGTTAATAGCACATAAAAATTGCTGCCTTCTAACATTTACCAATCTTGCACGCTTCCTTGATAAATGGTAATAGTGGCTGAGAAATGATTTTCCACCATAAATTTCTGCATGAAGCCAACCTTCATTAAAGTTACTTGTGGTCAAAGAAATTGGCTGCAAAAGCGACTTTATCTATCAACATATTTCTTAGGGAAAAGGGCATAAATCTATGTTTGTAGGTGGACTTTTGAATAGGTTGATTATACAAGGATTGAATAACGTGTTTTACTTAAATGTGGTATATTGAGTTATTGACATCTCGAAATCTGATTTTTCCTAATATGTATATGAAGGGTTCAAAAAAAAAAAAATATTCTGATATACTATTTATGTGTTGCATGCTAGAATGTAACATGTTCGAAGGCTAGTTTCTGCATGCACACTTTTTATAAGTGACATATTTGCTATGGAGGAGTGAGTAGTGCTGAAGGTTATCAAGGAAGTAAAATACATTAAAATTTTATTCACTATATAATTCTGTCATGTTCAATTTTCAATACCTACTATCAAACATGCACTTCTGTACACTCCAAGCTCAGGGAATGTCAAGTTCTTTTCTCAGGATAAGTTCGTCGATCCTCTAGCAAAGCCATCTCGTTTGGGAGAGCAGCCGAGTTTACTTCATACTTCAGGAATGATTAACAATAACAATGGTGATAGCGTCTTGTGTAATGGTTAGTCATATCTTCTGATACATCTTAGTTTTTTTATTTGGTTAATAATAATGAAATACCATTTCTTATCTACATTTGCTAATATAATACGAGTTATTTTGAATTTGTTTGCGTAAACGCATGATGTGAAATATTCGTAGGACCTTTTAGTTAGTCTTTCCTCCATATTGATGAAGTGCATAAGGAGTTAGAGTTCATGATAAAATGGGATCGCAACACAAAATAATGAGTTCATGATAATTTCGGGTTTGTCCGTTTTTGACGAATTGCTAGTCTAATTCGATTGGAAACGGGCCTTAATTGAGCATTTTTGGGCAGATTCCGTCGTTTAGATCCTCGGTTAAGCGTTTTTGCCGTTTATGATAATTTTTATTTTGGTAATATCCTATTAAATAAAATTCGGATTCGTATTCCATTTATTGGAGGACGATCCTGAATCTTAAGAGTTTTCATTTAAGTTGTTGTATCGAAATTTTCCATTTATGGCAAAATAATTTTTTTTATTTTTTTTCGAATTTTGCTAAGGCTTTACTATTTAAAGCATTGTAAGCTCTTTGAGGTCGCAGTTTATTGAATCAAATAAAATTTTTCGTGAGTTTTTCTCATTTTTGTGAGGATGTTCATATTTTCTATAATCTTCCGCTACGTTATTTTTGTCCGTTCAATGATGTGGATGTGGAAATCTCAAGCAACATGACTTTTCATTATACTTCGTAGGTAACCTTATGTTTCCTTGTGCAATTAGTAATTTAGTAACATATATGAAACTCATAAGAGTGTTACTTAAACCATCATTCTTGTTGCGGGTTTGGTTCTTGTTAAGTAAAAATAAAAGAAATACAATTGATATGAAATTTTCCAACAGTAAAGCTTCTAGGAATCAGTTTTCGTTTACTTTACTAGTTTTACCTTCACGCAAGCTAAAGTTATGGAGAAAATAGTTTATATAAATTTTTTGATTAAAACGGTTTATTTTCTTGGATAATCACTATTGGGTATGGAGTAGCTGTTGATAAACTTGATTGATAATGGCGAAATCACGCAATTTATGTTGGCTTAAAACTGACTTTCGTTCTTTATAGGCATCGAGAGTGTGACTCGGCTACTTCTTCAGGAGAACACTTGGACCTTCGAACAGATTTCTGCAAATTTCAACACTCATCAGGTGAAGCGTTTGTATATTCATTTTATTATATCGAATACATTTTCCGACTTCATAAACCTTAGCTACTTCATTCCCTTTTATTGAGATTTGGCTGAGGCGCATCTTCGGGCGTTAAACAAATTTGTATACTAGTGGGATTTAAGTTTACATGGGGTAACAAGAATAGAATACAAATCAACCCCTTCAGGGGTGACCGAATTGGTGGAACAGGTGAACGCGGAGATCGAAAGTCACGAATTCGAACCCCCTGCCAACACTTCCTCGATCGAGCGGTTTATCTCTACGTCAACAAAAAAAAGAATAGAATACAAATCTCTGTTGTCAGATCATATGGTCTTCCGAGATATCTCTAATGTTGGTGTGACTGTGGATCAACCTTTTTTATTATAGGGATATAGGGTATTCCTATGTTTGTTACAAGTCCCCAAGTTTCCTACCTTAAAATAGGAAGTACTTGAGAAAATAAGAGAGGTGAGAGATCTCCTATTGTCAAAAGTTGTTCTTCTCGAGTATGTGTAAAACCAGCATCAGCGAGGGATAAAATTCTCATACAAAAGGTGAACTATAAATCTACGTGTTCTTTTTCGTTCAAAACTTCGTTTCTTGTGTTTATTATTGCTTTCAGATTTAAGGATTAAGGTTTAGTCGAAACATACACAGGGATGTTATTTCGCCAATTAGCTAGTTGTTGTGTATAGCCTTTTGAGATACGTCAACTGATACTATCTCTCTCTCTGCCCTTTATTTTTTAGTTACATGAGAACATGGGTCTACTGCGACAAGCTCGAGATAACATCTTCAAAATCTTGAACAAGTACGCAGCAAACCTCGTCTTGAATCTTGATGCCGTTTTCCATTTTTCCGTGTTTTTTTCTTACCATTTTTCCGTCTTTTATTTCCATTATCAATCCCATTTTTATTCACAGTGTGAAATTTGCAGCTTGAACAACATGACTCCAACAATGAAGATGATGCCTCCACTTCCTAAATTAAATGAAGAGCTAGCCAACTCCATTCTCGATGCAACGATAATCCAATCGTCGAAAAAGGTCGATTATTATCTAGCTAGCTAGTTTACCAAATCCTCGAGTTACAAATTAAGAAAGAATTGTCAATTAAATAGCTCTATAAGATGATGAGACTCTAATGATATGTTGTTGTGATGGAAAAATTATTGATGTGATAAAAAATATTATTTTATTGAAGAATGTGTGGTTGAAAATGAGTAGAAAAATAAGAATGAGAAAAATAATGTAAAAAAATATTATTTTATTGAAGAATGTGTGGTTGAAAATGAGTAGAAAAATAAGAATGAGAAAAATCATGTGACTCAAACAGGGGCTTATTTTCTTGTTTGGTGGGGCAACTTATCTTTGTTACTTCTTTAGTGGTAGAAGAATGTTTTGTACTTTAGCTGAGAAAATTCGAGTATTATAAACTTGATACCAATTGATGATATTATATTACACGAAATTGCATCGAGGGAGCGGAAAAATATATTTTGCACTTGGTAATTGTTTTTGAATCACCCCATTTAAAAATTTAAACGATTAGAGAGAAGACAATTATTACTTACTAATTTTTTTTTTCAACATGCCCCTGT
>CAIGRS010277381.1:0-10221 GCA_903798395.1 Fraxinus floribunda
CTGGTCAGAAGTTATCTGGTTCTGTATTGAAAAATAGCTTCTATCAACTGCACCTTTTCTTGATAGTGGGGTTTGGGGAAGGATGTCGTTTCTAGTTAGGGTTGAAAGGTAGTGCAAGGTTCGTGCCCCTTGTGTTGATATTGTTTATATGTGAAACTGAAGATCTTTAGTGAATCACTGAAATGATTGATTTAATGTATTTACTCTATTGTTATTTCAATTTTATTGCAGGATATAATGGTAGCATTGCTCAGTCGGATGATAAAGGTTATTTTAACACAGCAGGTGGTTCTTACAGAGTATGTTTTTCCCACAAGACTGGAATTGTAAATTGATCGAGTGTGTAATATCTGGTCCCTTCTCTATTTTATGCCTGGCTAAGGTCCTTATGGATCCGACGCCTTTTCATGCTACACATGATTCTTCCTATTCTGGAAATGGCTCAACTGGCTCTGCTGCTAAATCTGGTACTATGAATGATGGGACCAAGTGGTTCGAGGAGGTCAAATGCTTTTAACTCAACAAAGAGTAATAATAATATTTCAAGCAAGGCTTCAAGTTTCGGTTGGAATCCGAAAGTACAACAGCCTTCTTCTAATTTTTCAAAGTTTATCCATCCTACTCAGCCACTCAAGCCGCTAAACAAGGTATATCTTGATTTTTAATCAGAACTTCATATTCTTCTAAACTACCTATTATAATATACTTTTAATCTTTAGTGGATACTTTGACTTAAACCTGCACTTTCTATTCCTTTTTCTTATTTTTTGTCGTTTGCGTGTAATCATAAAAAAAACTTGATGCATATTTGGTACGTAGTATTGGACATGACTTGACAGAATAAAGAACAAGATCATTAGCTTCTTATTCTTTTTTATTTAGTGTCAAGTACTATCCATCCTCCCTACCCAAAATGCACTTAGTTTATTGGGATTTGTATTAACAAAATCTTTTGATTTCATGGTTTTTCCGTGCTGGAGTCTTGCATAGGTGTTTTCTTGAGTTTGAGTTGTCATCTGTTGCGGTATAGGCTCTGAATTCCATTCGAATGCCGTCCCAAATGGATTTCAACCAGTTGGATTTTTCATCATTCACAAACCGAAACATGGGTGGTTTCATGCACAGAATTAACTCGTGGTCCGAGGGACAAAAATAGTAACAATTCCACACAGTTATCAGCTGAGGAGCAGCCGGGGCTGGCTATACCAAGGGACAACTTTAACTTGGTAGAGTTTCAAATACAATATGATAGAGCAAAGTTTTATGCGATCAAGTCATATAGTGAGGATGGCATTGCATCAAATATGACGTTTGATCAATTACTCCAAACGGAAAACAAGAAATTAGATGCTGCTTTCCGGATGCGAATGCTATAACGTGCGAATCAGGAGCGAAATATCCAGTCTTCCTATTCTTTTCTGTAAGCTCATTACATTTTTTCCTTCTATTTTGCAACTCAGTAGTTGATAATTTTCGGGTTTGTGATCTTACGTAGTAGTCATCTTAACTAAACCTTTGTTTATCATTACCGAAATCATGTACTCCACTATGCTTTCGTTTTAGTAGTTTCAGTCACTTATGCTATGTCTGGTTGGGATGATTTAAATAGAACTGACTTCATTAAAGAAGAAAAATAAACTAAAATCTTGTACGTTATACAAACTAGTTCAGTCATATTCCATACTGCTTATCCCAACACGCACTTCTTTTATTAGAGTGATTTATACCTTCGTATGTATCCAGGTGAACACAAGTGGACAGTTTATAGGTGTAGCTGAGATGATTGAGCAGTTTGATAATTTGAGATTGGACCCAATGACGTTTCTCATCTCACTCATCTAGAGGCTAGAGCCTTTCATTTGGTTCTCACCGGCTGACGAGTCTTATACGAATCTCACAAGAGAGGACAAGTGCCGCGAAAATTGAATTTTAGTAGGAATACAAGAATTCTACAGCGTCGTTGATTTTTTATTCTGGTTTCCCATTAATTTAATCTATAAAATTGCTTCAAATTTCTTCATGCTTCTTGGTTCTAGTTTTGGTTTTCAGTTTGACAATTCATGTCACATTTTTCTTTCTATTTGGATTCTTGTCAGGCCCCTTCGAAGAATGTAAAGTTCATGTGCAAAGAACGAACATTTATTGTAAGGTTAACTCAATAAAGAATGTACTTCAAGGAATGTGCAACTTTAAAACTAAGTAATAAATGTCTTGCTGATATTGAAACTTACTACATCATCGAGATTCATTCGAAAAACTTGACAAACTAAATATAATCCAACAAGAAAAAACATGAAAAACAGAAGAATTTCAAAGGTTCATCACAAATCACGTGACTACTCGCTCACTCATAGTACCTTACCATTTCGTTCTTGATTTGATACTGATAAACATCATCTTGTTCATCACTCTCCTTCAAAGAATTCAGTAGTGGAGGCGCAACGGCATGCTGCATGTACGTTGGCGGCACAGGCGGCAGGACTGGTGGAGCCACCGCATAGTATCGTGCTAATGCTACTGGATTATGGCACATTACATTGTCCACCACCCCATGCCCGCCGGCTGCCATGGACTCATAAAACACCTGTCTCTGAAATGATGCACACTGGATATTACTACTATTTGATGCACCACCAAATTGAACACAATCATTGTCATTCATCAAAAGCATCATTGAATGCATTTCTTGGCGATGATCAATACTAGGATAATGAATAGGTATGTGCATTTCAACTGGTTTCATGGAGGAAATTGCCTGCTGCTGATTTATCACCTCTAACTCTATGCCTCTTTGAATCAATCTTCCATGTCCCAAATCCATCATATTTATATCGAATCCATTGTCGTTTCGTTTCAACATTTCGATCCTCGACTTGACGTATTCGGCCTTATTTCTCAACAAGGCATAAAATTCCCTCAACTGAGTTTCTGACAGTTCATCCATCAGATTAATCCAAGTAGGGTACTGGGCTTCCTTGTTCCTTTTCCGCAATTTCACAAGCTCTTCTTCGATTTTTCGCTTCCGATCGTGAAAAAAATCCGACAGGCCAAACGTTTTGTTCCCAGAATCTTTGTTCTTGTTCTTGTATATGTCGATCATTCGTCGGAATTCTTCGAGATTTTGAGGCCATATTTCTGGCTCATCTGTGTTCTTGTCTTGTTTAGGGGGATAGATTATCATGCATGCACTAACATCACACAATGTGGTGAATTCATGCATTTTTCTCATCAAACCCTCCTTTCTTTTCTTGAACGTTATGTTTCTTGATTTCTCCTTGCTTATCAGTTCCATGTTCAATTTTGCGCGTCCCATATCCTGTCACAAAATTCAACAGATAAGATTTTAACGAAGTGACAATAAATAATCAAAAGAAATATTAAAAATCCAAAATCGAGCAGAACCAGTCGGTTATAATATGATACATTCAATTCCCTTGTATGATTTTTATACAAATTTAAATAAAGTTCAGTTCTATTGATTAAAGTTACTTATTTTCACTAAAAAAAAGCAATAAATCCCTGCAATCATTGAAGCAATTCATACAAAAAGCAGAAATCTACAAGGTTTAACTATAAGAAAAGAAGTACGCACCTTTAATGAATGAATGGATCCTTGAGTTCAGATTCAGAAACAATGAATGAATTTAATTCTTTAATTATCTTTCTCTTAGTACGGACCAGTCTTTATTTATATGTAGAAGCTGCTTATAATTTGCAAAAAGTAGTATATATCCATAATCAATTTACCTTATTTAATTGATTATTTACCAACAGAATCTTTAAAATTGCTTTCCATAACGGCCATCTAAAAAAGGAAAATTCGAGTCTCCGTTCAAAGATGTCAATTTTTTCTCTTTTTTCCTTTTTTTTTTTTTTACCAAAAACACTTATCAACACTTTTCTTTCCTTATTATTTATGAAAAATTACTTATAAGTGCTGGCGCAGTTACGGGTGTAAGAAAAAATCACCAAATCCTCAAACTAAACAAAAATTGTGTTTTAAATATGATTTTGAATTGACAAAAAAGATTTGGTTTAGATTTTAATATTTTAAAAGCGATTTGAAACCAAATCAAACTACTTAAGAAATTTAAAAAAAATAAAAATCAAATCAAATCATTAAAAATCACACACTTTAGTCATTGGTCCACTTACAATATTTTGTTCTTTTATTTTATTTTTATACTACTAGATATTCTTTGTGTTGTGTAAACGTGAACACCGAAATCGAAAAAAGAAAAAGAAAAAGAAAAACAATAAGGTCCGTTTGATTGCAAAGGTGGAAAATGGGTGTAAAGAAAATGTTTTACTTGGAATTGAATTGCGTAGAGTTTGTTTTACTGGGAATTGTAATTAATTATGTTTGATTGGTATAATTTTTCACCTGAAAAATGTTAAAATCTTAATGTCCGTTTGTCTTCGTTTTTTATGGAAATTGTCCATTAAAGTGATAATTTTTTCTACTATTGCGTCTAGAATTTGTTCCAATTACCAAAAAGTAAAAAAAAAATTTTAATTAAAATTAGAAAAAATTACCATACCGAATATCATTCGTTGACTTTGTTTTGCATAGAAATTGTCAATAAAAGTGAAAATTATTTTTACAATGGTTGATAGAATTTGTTATTATTGCTATAAATAAAAAAAAAAAAAAAAAAGGGTTGAAAATTGCTTTCCCACCTAATAGGTGGGAAAACAAAATCAAGCAAATATGCATCAAGGGTTGTACCTAGAAAAATGTGGGAAAATCAAAAGTCGCAAATTTGTGTTATCAAACACCCTTAATTGGTTAAAGTTAGAAAATATTTTCTTTTTCCACCCATTTGCGATGCACACTAAAGTATGTCCCTGTGTCTATTGAACTTATGTGGAATTCAGTTCATTTTTTCATCAAAAAAAGGCTGTCTACATTTGAGAAAATGCGATTTTTTGTTTATAAGTTGATTTGAATTAAATTTTTTAGTATCAACCATATGTGGACAGACCGCTAGATGACGAGATTTTGGGATCTAATTTCACCAAATTAATGAAACACGTGATAAAGTTATTGGATAAAATAATTTGACTTATATCTTTATTTATAAATTAATTGATGTCTATTAAAATTTATCATGTTATATTGCTAGCATGTGTAAATAAGTATTATCATTGTTATAATTTTTATATCGTAGTTTTAAATTAAATATTTGGGTTTGAATCTTTCTCAAACCGTATTATACGATTTGATTAGTTAAGTACAAGAAGTATTTTTCTTTATTTAAATATAGATAAAAAAAAAATGTGTCCACGTTGTTTACATATAATCGTAGGGCAGACATTGTTTAATCGAGTTGATTCCAAATGGGAATTGGATCAAATTGAGTCCCAATAGTTTTTTAGGGATGAACAAAAAAATCAACCCGCTAAATCGGATATTAATCACAATTTTGAAATCGTTGATTTGGATCCACTATTTAATCAATCTTAGATTGCTAGTTGAGGTTCTTAAAGCAATTGGATGGAAAACAATCATTTAAATAAAATTTTGTTTGAATAAAGTTTTTAAACAATAAATATTAAAATTTTAAATTTTAAAAAACAAAATTGAAAAAAAAAAATTTTAAAAACAAAATTGAAAAAAAAAATAGCTCAAACTTTACATAAAAAGATCTAAAAAAAATATTTAAACGAACACAAATAAAAATATTCTAATTCCAGTTCATTAATTTTTATTTTTATATTTTGAACTCTATTTATTATTTATTATTTTACTTTTGTAACAAGAAAAAAAAAATTATAAAATTCACTAACTTTAAAATATATATATTATTTGATAATATATTAACATAAAATTATTCTATTTTTATTAAATAATCAAATTCATGGAATAAAATGTCAAGACAATCTTTCAAAATTTCAAATCAAACGTGTTGTCTAGTTTTCTATTTTGAGTAATAATTTTTCAACATGACAAACCAAATGCATTTTTAACAATTTCAAAATAGACTCAAAACAGAGAACAAAAAATGAACTTGAAACTGAAACACTAACCAAATGTGCACTTAACTTTTTTAACTATTTCTTCTTTTCCACCTCTCCAGTTGAAGACAACAAGCTATATCAATCAAGAATTATTTTAAGTGTACATTTCATAAGCTACATCTTCTTTGACATTGTGTGGAGTTCAAAAAAGTGTTGAACGGGAATATGGTTTTTTTTTTTTTTGAAGGAAAAATGTCCAATTATATGTTGTTATGTGACACAATGTCAAAAATGATGTAAAAAAAATGTACATATAACTTGATTGATCTATCAAACCTGAGTAGAGGTATAAGAGATTGTTTGGTGGAGATTAAAATTAAATTTTTAGTAGATTGTGATAAAACTTTTTGAAATGTGTGATTGAAAAGTTATGAGACTCATAAAAGATGTTGTTAATGTTGATTGCTTGACTTTGACTTTGATTAAAATCAGATTTTAATTCGGACCAAACATGCTCTAAATCAGGTCATGATGAGTCAGCAAGCCATGCCTCAGTTTTATGGATTTTAATCCGGACCAAACATACTCTAAATCAGGTCACGATGAGTCAGCAAACCATGCCTCTGTTTTATGGAAACATGTATTGTTACCATAATAAGGTTGGCTGCTTTTGGTGGTAGAAAGTGTTAACATATATTGTTACCTTTTTAAACAAATTTTACACAAGATCGCTGCTAAATGTTTCATTCAATTAAAGGAAGCAATCACAGATGTAGCAATGACAGGATGGGTTACATGGGTATGTACACCTACATATAACTTAACAATTTACAACAAGGCATTGCACTACGTTTTAGTAACCACATCGCACAAAGGCTATGGTAGTAAAAGACTTGAAATTGATCAAAGGATAGTCCATAAAGCTAAAACAACATTTACATGAAAACATTTCTCTTGGATAGGACACGAATACTTTCGCAACCAAAATACGGAATATGTCAGGTATACAACTTTGGTTATTAGATGAAACTAGCATTCCAAAAAACACATCAACAATCGACCCAGCAACGATGCACTTTGCTGCACCAACTCTGACACTTCCTGTTAAACAAGAATAGCAGAATTATTACACCTTAACTGATAACTGAGAGCAAGCATAGAATAAGTCCTCAAAGGTGGAACAGAGCGAGGCAATAGGCAAATTGAATTGGAAGGCAATACATGTCCACGTCTGGGAAGGAACAGGAAGGGTGGTGCAGCCAGTGTGGAACCTCTAGATATCCATTTCTACACATTCAAAAAATCTGCATCTAGAATAACTTGCTATATTTTTCTTTTTAAATTTTACTTTACGCCAAATTAAAACTTCAATGAACAGAGTAGTTGAGTTTAGAGTGCATTATTTTTTGAGGGGCAGGGGATGTGTAGTTTGTTGAGAAAATAAATAGTAGACAATACATAACTGGGCATTTTAAATGCTGTAACTATTTACCTAGCTCGATAGTTCACGATCTAACTTTTCCTTTTCCTCCCACGCGTCTGCATCTCTCAAGTCAAATTGAGAATTCAGATAAAACTGTAAAAATCAAACTAAGGTGAGTTCTGACATGGGGACTGCTGACCTGACATGGTGAACCTCTACCAGGAGATGATAGTAGAAATGAACTGTCAGAAGCACCAGAAGTATTGGTAGCCTATCATAAAGAATGGTTACTCTTGTGTCAACTTCTGAAGTATGACTTGCGAAAAGTAAAGTTGTGAGATGGTGTCCTGAAGACCTAGATGTGAACCTACCATATCAGCCACATTCTCATCAGGTAATTTCCTCATGGAAGACATCATTGACATCATATCAGTCATCTGAGTTGCCATCTGTGCACAGGTCTGCTCCATGGCTGCCATTTTCTCCTTCATCTCACGTATTTCTACATTAGCCTCAGACACCATTTTCAAGGCTTCTTCACGAGTAGGCTTCTGCACCCCAATATCAGAAGGGGAGGAGCCTAATCCATAACAACGAACACGTTCATGTTTATCTTTACCCAGGACTCGGGAAAACATATCATCCCGGTTAGTGCTGTTCTGTGAGGTATCCTGTTGTTTTTCAAGGTCTTGGAGTTGCGTCTGCACATTACATAAAAATGTTTGGTAACCTACATAACATCAGTATCTAGTAACCTGTTCTGATTAGTAAATTAACAAAGCCAATTCACATTTCCAAAACGTACAATTACTGCTGCCGATGCCTCATTAACAGGCTTCCCATTCTTGCATGTACGAGTCAATATGAACAGCTCAGCATGTGATGGTTCCTTCCCATCAGATCTCTTTGCTCGCTGCTCATGATCAGTTCAGGTGCAGTACATTTATATGAATAATATTGATAAAAGAATAGCAACGTCAACAACCACAAACACATCCCCCTGCAGTAGAAGTTCCAGAAAGTATGAAAGTCACCTGCTCTTCACGTATTCGTGCAAAGCTCTTCGTGCCTGTTGCATGACCAAATTTCTGATGTGCACGATTAGCCTTATTTGTGGCACTGCGTTTCTATCATGTGCACCTCATAATTATTATACAGGCCAATCTCTATGTAAAGAAAATTTAACTAGTTTGAAAAAAAAATATTGAAAACATATCTTCTGACTTTATCTTTGGTTTTTTGTGGCGTGTAAAGAATAAAAGAAACTTGTATACACAAATACAATAATCACGAGTCATCCCCAAAGAATACCTCTTCTGTTTCAGAACTCCAGTGTTCAATAAGAGATGCCCACTGATCTGGAAGGACCCTCTCATCACGATCAGCTAGCCGCTCCTCATCAGTTTCATGAGGGTAGTAATGTGCACTCTTCAACTTGGATTTCCAGTCCTTCCACTTTCTCCCAAGAGAACGCAGGACCCAATCTTTACTCACAGGGTCAATATCAAACCTCGACTGCATCGTTTTGGAACACAATCCAATGAAAATAAATACGCGGATAAATCACGCAGAAGCAGGAGGAAAAAGAAATGCAGAACAACTTACAAATACCTGAACTTTCTGCCACAAGCTTTCCTTACTTTCACTGGGCACTGCCCTCCAGTCAACATACGTTAGGGGTAGAAAGTTCCCATTCCGTGCTAGGATACCCAGGAAGCTAGTCAATTTTGGTGCCTCAGGGCCAATGGCTTGCCCTAGTACATTGGTAGTGATTGATATGCGCTTGTCGTTCAACAGATGAAGGCAACGTGTGGGACCTCGAACCCGAGCCTTCCTCCTGGAGCTACTATAAACTATGATGAAAAGAAGGGAAGACTTTCACCCAAATAACTCATAAAGATAATGTAAGCATACACGGCAAACCTGTGCTCGCATTATTGGTCTAGGTTGAGAGAAATAAGTAAGATGCTTCGACGGAAAAGAAAACATAGCAGACCTGTGTTCCTATAATTTGTCTCGGTTGGAGATGAAGGTTGTGATGAGCTGGACCCAGGCAGGTTATGGGAGGTGTTCTCTTGGGGGTTGCATTCTGTCTCGTTGATCATAGAGGACGACTGTTCCTGGGTAGGGTCCATCTTATCTAGCTGCTGGGTGATGGCATTATGAGTAACTGCGGCCACTGGACATTCGATACCAGGTCCACTACAGTTAAGAGGAGACTCCATTGGAGGTGCCGTGTGCAAATTTCCTTCACAAAGAACAGTGAATAATTATAGATTGGAATATTTTATTAGAGGCAGGAAATATTGAATCTTTTGGAATCATACAAGTTGCCACATAGATGCAATTCACTAGTTTCATGGGAAAGTCGGGAAAGTTCCATACATCAATTTTTGGATAAGTCCACAGTTGCATTTGTACAATACGTATCTACCACTGCCATTAGATAATTTGCATAGCAGTGGGTTTAAATGGTGAATATAGTAATAAAAAGACAGCAAGTAGGCAAAAGAACTAGAAGAGGCAAATTACTTTAGGTACATCTTTTATATAACTACAGGGCACAAAATGGTCCACTGTTTAGATATTACTAAATTTTAACATTCAAAGCTATACATATGAGCCAAGTTAATAACTTCAATTGAAGTTTCTTTCTTTTGTTGAACATAATAAAAAATGATGCATTTTTATTACTGTTCCTGCAAATGCCTATGATTTGTCAAGGGTGTCTAGCTATCAGAAATGCTCAGAGAATCCTAACAAACGGGCTTCAGAATCAAAGTTAATTGTATGCTATACTAAGTATACTCGGAGAAAAGTTTCTGTGGCCGGGAGGA
>CAIGRS010277454.1:0-12084 GCA_903798395.1 Fraxinus floribunda
TCCACCTTTTTTTTTAGCAATGGCAACCAATTCTATCAATTATTGTAAAAAGAATTTTCATTTTTGTTGACAATTTCTATGCAAAACAAAGTCAAACGAATATGGTAATTTTTTCTAATTGTTTAAAAAAATATTTTTTTTACTTTTTTGGTAATTGGAACAAATTTTAGACGTATTAGTAGAAAAATTATCACTTTAATGGACAATTTTTATAAAGAACGAAGTCAAACGGACACCAAACTTTTAACATTTTTCAGATAGAAAATTATACCAATCAAACACAATTAATTACAATTCCCAGTAAAACAAATTCTAGGTAATTCAATTCCCAGTAAAACATTTTCTTTCCACCCATTTTCCACATTTACAATCAAACGGACCCTTAGAGCATCTCCAAGAAAATCTTTATTTTTAAAGAATATATTCTATCATTTGGAGATCATTTATAAATTTAAAGAGTTAAAATTTTGAAGTACTCCAACAAGCCCTGATACTTCAAGAATATGACCGACCAAATTCTCATGAAGAAGAAATCGAACAACACAAGAACTGATCGATTTTGGTTTGGAATATCAACAGTGTTCTAAAAGCACGTCTAGGTTCGAAGTTCGACTTTATGTATATACAAAGCTCGACTTTACCTAGACAAAGCTCGTAAAAAGCTCAAAGGTTTGTGTTGCTATCCAATCATACATGCACACATATATACATGTCAACTTTTTCACAATCCAGATGTTTATTTCGATACCATAACAAGTTTAAGTTGTTACAAGTTTATTTAAATGCTGCCTTCAATAGTTTCATAGTTTAAACAATTAACTACGACACATCCATGTTGAGATAATATCGAATTACATTAAGATTTTTCTATCTGTCAGTGATTACTGAGCTAAATATTTGCAGGATTATATACGATGTTTGTTGAAACTACGCGGTAAGAACAATGCATTAGGCATGTCTCGAGTAAAATATCATATACATGTATACTTGCAAAATGCTGTCAAATTTACCGCTCACTGTTCCTTGTTAGAGACTGCCTCAGGAAGTTTGAAGGAGGGAGGTTTGTCAGCTCCCCGTCGAGAATACTCTCTCCATCTTCGAGCAGCTGCTGCAGCTCGTCGTGCCCTCTCTTTCACTTCTTTCTCTGCAACAAACACTAAAACTTTAGCAACGTTTAGCAGATTACACAATCCATAAGCCAAAGGGGAATAAGAATACAAATTAATTTGACATGTAAGAGCTTAAATCTTTATGAACTATAGACTTCCAATGTATCAGCCAGGCAGCATACACAGAAACCTTTCTATGAACCCCATCTTTGTGCTTTGTGTATGCTCAAAGTAAAAAAAAGGCGCAAAATAGTGCAAGCATAAGAATTTCTATGATGCTTGGTCAAAAAGAACTTGGGCGTTGATATTTTTCTGTCAGAGTGTGAGAGCCCTCCATTTTACCAAAATAGCCCCTTCAGAACTACATGCAGCATTCATGAATCATTACGAAGATATTTTAGTAGAATTTACGACAAAAATTTCCAAATATGAGGACATTAGAAAGTTTAGACATGCTCAGTTAGATTCAAATTTGAGGTTGTCAAAAGTTAGTAGTTTCCTTTAGGAGCAGGTGAATAAATTACACTAGTTTTCATCTATACAAAATTCATATGACGTGCTAAATGAATTCAAGGTTGTTAGAAAGTTCTTAGAAAACCTGAGTTTTCACGGTCTTTGGGTTTGCCCCAAAGGTTGTTCCAATATGATTGAGTTATATCAGAATCTTTCTGCTTCGTCATCCTCGTTTTAGCTTGTTCCTGCAACAAATGAGATGGTCGAAATGAAAGTAGAAAAGGTGGGAACATGATATTAGCAATGTATTACTTTAGGAACTCGTCTAGGCAGAGCCATGTATGTCCGGTTCAATGTCCTAAATTTGCAATCATTGATACAACTTATGTCGCAGTTGAGGAAACTAATAATTGATGCGTTCCATAATCCAATGGATCGAGCTCACCATTAGAGTTAAATTTTTAAAGCTTAACAGAATATCCAGCCAAGCTCAACTATATAAATTATGGTGAAGCTAATAATAATTCATCAAATAAATTTTCAATAATTCTGATGTTCTATACCAGGTTTGCCATTCTACAGAGAGCTTGAATATGTCTTACGAGGGCATTTAAGTTTACGAATGTATTTTCTCTTCCATAAATACCTATCTCCTATATTCTGCAACCAAGAAACATTAAGAAGTCCTTGGAATAGAACTACAAGCACCATCTTTTAGTTAGAGTTCTCACCAAGACTTTGAGTTGTCTCTTCTCCCATCTAGAGCTTGCCTGCAACATTAACAGTAACTTTAATTCAAATAAAAGCCAGATACCATATTAAATGAAGATTAAATTATTACCCAAAAAATAATAATGAATTGACGATTTCAAGTTCCTTGACCAAAGTATTTGCAGAAATATAAAGATAAAAGAGTTCGACCCTTCAAGTCTATCCTCATAAAAATTGACAAATAATAACAATAAAAGGCAAAAATGACTTGAACTGAAGAACAGTAAGTGGTACCTTTTTTGTAACCTAATCTTTTTCTGCAGTATTTTTTAGCATTAACAGATACAAATAATGTCAAAATGCATATCTAATCGATGTGTACAAATATAGAAGCAATTATAAGAAAATATAAAACCAAACTCCAGGCTACAGACCGTTCAGGCAGCTTTGGATAGGCTGTCATAGTGGACTGCTGGCCATAAGTTTTGCAGAGCTGGGGCATATGATTTCTTCAGGCCGAAAGGGGTTAAAAAGTCGTGGGCTGTGGATGTTTAGAAATCCCACATCACTCCAAAACACCCTTTATTTTGTGGTTGAGTGCCCAATCTAAGCTGCTCACTAAGGACAAGTTGTTGCGTTTAAATATCGACCGAAGCTGTGTTCTTTGTGGAGCAACAGCAGAATCTGCCCAGCACTTATTCTTCCAATGTCCGTTCAGCTCATCCACATGGGGGCAGATCTGAACGTGGCTGGGAATTAGACGCTCCATGTCCACGTTAGCTAGTGCATTGAAGTGGATTAAAAAGAGGGCCGAGAGACATCTTGGCAAAGTAAAGCCAAGAAAATTGCACTTGTTAGCACCGTTTACCACATATGGACGGCACCAAATATGAAGATTTTTTAAGATCTTAGACCACATTCTGATAGTATCATGAGACGGATCAAAACACATGTATACAAAGTTATGTTTTCATTGTATCCTCATGTTTTGATTCATTGAGTCTTTAGCATTAGGTCTTTAAAATCTTATGATTTGTACATCTTTTGAGCTTGTTTGCCCGGGCATGCCTGGAGTACTTGTACATAAGATTTTGATGAACGCAAATTTACATTTACTGATTAAAAAAAAAGAACTTTATTCTGGACAGAACATGCATCTTGATTCTGAAGAAAACATGCAAGTTTATCTGAATGTTAACAGGAGATCAAGACATTAACAGGCTAATTGACCCTAAAATTGTATCATAAGAAATTGGTAGAAGAAAAAATGAATCTTACCATGCGGAAGACATCCACACCTGATGACCCCATTCCTGAGAGCATCAAGGCAACCTGATGGTCAATAAAAAAGGTCACAAAATCAGCTATCAATAAACACATTTTTATATACATGCGTAGTCATAACTTATCTTGGAGATCAAAGTAGTATGACAATATGCCATGTAAAAGAAAGCATAAAATATAAAAAAGTTCCTATTTGGTAGATGATATGTCTAGCTCCAACCCCAAAACTTGGACACTTGAAGCAGACAGTGCAAAGCAATGGCATGAATTGTTGACCTGCTGACAAGAACTCCACCCACACATACCATTAAAATGAGCCCATGTATCCACTATCCATTTTGGCTTATGGGATCTCAAATCTACTTTTGGACATCCTAGTCTCCATGTAGTCCAAAATCATAAAACACAATGTGAATGTTTCCTGGTGTCATGCCCAAGCTGGAACACGTGGAATATGAATTTTGCAAAGGCTGTTCATATTGGTTTATATGTTAAAGTTGGGCTGTAAGGAGTCCTGTCGAGCTGAGCTTTAAGGAATTCAAACTCGACCACATCATGTACAGCCTTAAAATTTGCTAAAGTTTGGCTTGTCTATTCTTCAAGCAAGCTCAAAAGACATCTCTTTTGTTGAATCTCAATTGTATTTGGTAGTTTTCAACAAACTGCCAAGTTAGAGACAAGTCAGAAAAGTTTACAAGCTTAAAAATATGTTTCAATTCTTATGTCAATCTTGAAAAAGCTTAACATGAGCAGAGTCTCGAGCAAGTCACACATGGCCCAAGTCTATTTACAGCCCTAGCCAAAAAGAGTGCTCAAGCGTTGCCACTAGGTTAACAAAAACACATTTACATGTCACTTAAGCCTACATTTGTTCAAGAGCATTTGAATATTTAGAAATATTCTTTGTTTTATTTTAAGCAACTTGACATGTATGATAGAGAAGGCAATTGAAGTCCTTGACAGCTCTCAATGTGCAAAGTATAAGACATGGTATTACCACATAAGACTGTCGCAAACTAGTTGCTAAACTCATCATAATATTAGACAGTAATTCTTACCTAAAATAATTTCTTTAAGAACTAATTGTTTGAGAACAGCGTGCTCATTTGTCGAATGTATGTTTAATAATATGAACAAACAAGTCTGAGCTCATCATAACCAAGAAAATAGAAGCCCCCATTCAAAATAAATGAAAGAATACAACAAGGGTCATTTACGTTCAACTTAGCTCATTTAAAACTATACCATCATGAGGATTTATGGTATAATCCTGAAGACTACCTTCCCTAAATCCTGAGTCTAAATATTGGTCCAAACACTACATAAGCTCAAAACTAATCACCAGTTAACGCGTAATAAAGTTGCTAAGCATACACATAGTATTAGTAAGAAGATAGATCGAGTCCATGAAAATGTAGACAAAATGAAGAAATTACACACTGGATAAGTATTCTTACGTTTACTCTTTCTACCCTACGCATTTCGTCTTCAAGCAACGACAGCTGAGCAGCAGAAGTCCAATGAATGCAATCCACTGGGCTGAAATGATGATGTAAGAGTTATCTAACTACCAAAGTTTATAAAAGGCCCAAGAAAAATTTGAACATAAAACAGAGAATTCACATTCTATATGGCGATGTGTTATTTTGATGTAAAATAATTCAGTCGGTATAAACAAAAGAATTTTCTAGTAACCATGAAATCTTCTGAAAGACTAGAATTAGAAACTATTGCAGTCAACATGACTTCCCTGTTGAAATTTACAAGTTCAAAGACAAACTTATCCTGATATTGAAAGTAATTAAAAAATTGACACCTAAGACAAATTCACAAGCAGATATATGTCTTTGCCAGCTGCTTTGATCAACTGGATCAAGTCACGAGTGGGTGCTCACGCTAACATTGGATAGTCTGCCGCACAAAAAAAATGTCTAAAAATTTAAACACTCAAAAGGCAACTTCCTAGGATTTAATCATTTTAGTAAATGTTCTCCAAAGATTACAGGATAAAATTACTATATTTGTCATTAACAATAAACTAGTAAAAGATTTCTGTACAGCATAACCAAGATACCCAAGCAATTCCAGTTGTGAAAATTAGATATTCATTAAGTTATGCAGTTTGTATCACGCATCTCCCGTAGAACAAATATAAAAGCAATTTCATTCATCTATGGCAATACCAAGACAGGAATATATTGCTGGTCAGTCTTTTAGGGTAAGAAAAACTCTATTGCATGTGTTTGTGGAATAGAAGGATAAACCTGAAGTTCTTTGTTTTCCTTCAATATTGAGTGATGAAGTTTCCCAAATTCAAAAAGCAAGCTGCAATATAATCTATAAATCATAACCTACCAGCTTTCAACTGCTTGTTGAACTGATTCAGAGTTTCCAGACTGGCTATAAACTCTAGCTCTTCCAAAGTCTTCCTCGATGCCAAATACATCTGGGCAAACATTGGCACAATTCTTGCAGCCTGCACAAGAAAATGGAAAGAATGAGAGATTCTGTCAATTCAAAGGTATAACAACACAAACAGAGGTCATTTTGAAATGACAAAAGATCATATGCTTTCAGTTCAAATATTGGTATTTTTCTTCTTCGTAACTGGGATCAAATAAGCCCCAATTTCAATTTAGTATCACAAAGTATTATTTACTTCCACCATGGATAGATATAAGTATGATAACAAAAGAAACTAAATGTACATCAATTTTGAAGATTCAAAAGTTCTTTTTTTTTTCAAAAAAAATTAAAATATCAACAGAACAGGGTAAAACTGACCCTTTATTCTTGTGAAATTATGTTCTCAAATGCATACCTATGCAGCAAAACTCATCAACAAATACATGATCCTTTGGGCTGGAATCATCCAAGAAAGGATTAATTGCAGTCAAAGCATATCCATGAATTTCATCATAAACCATTCTCTGCACAGGATCACTGAGAACCTAAACAGCAAAAATCACTCTATAGTAAAAGCACAGAAACAAAATTCAAAGAATACTCTTAATCTTTAAAGCAACACATTAGAAGAACAGAACCCACCTCATAAACCTCATTAATGAACATGCAAAAATTTGTGGTCTCTGGATCATTGCCACTCAGGTCTGGATGGCAAGCTTTCATGCAATTATAATAGGCTTTTTTTATTTGCCCAGGTGTGGCATCTGGAAGCTGGTAATGTATGCCAATAAGCAAATGAAGTAATGAGTATCTAATTTAAATCAGGAAAATAAAGAATTGTATCAAATACAATAACCATTGAGATTAAATGATCTTTTTTTTTCTAAAAAGCGCCACTGTGTCTTGTCGATGCCAAACCTTGTCATGAGGTGTTTTGTAGATATCAAAAGTAGGCATCCTAAGCCTAAAAATCTCTCAACCTAAAACAAATTTTCATTCAATTTGCAAGGCATTCAGTAAAGCAACCATTGTGTAATGAATAAAAGTTTCAATATTTATGATATTGAAACTTGGGTTCCCTCTTTTAAGAGGAGTAGCTATAGCCTGATTATTGTTTTCATATTTAAAGTACTGAAAAATCTAGAAAGAAGGGGATTAATAAACGACTGAAGTATAAAAACTCAAATTTGAAATATTACTAGGCCCAACACAGCATAATAATCATCAGCAATGTCTCGATTTGATACTGAATCCTGAGATGCCACTCTGATTCTGCCAGATTTTTTTCTTCCTCCTCCATAACTGCTCCAATTCACACTATTTTTAGCTACTCTAGAATATCTGTTTCTTGAACAAAAACTGTTTACTGGGTATTGGAATTTGAGTGTATCTGTACAAACGGGCGAGAGTAACTGAGCCATCGCCACAGCATGAAAAAAGAATCAAAACTAAACTGTGTCAATTTTTTCTGTACATAAAAACTAAGAAAAAAAAAAGTATTGAGAAGTGGAAATATTGGGATATTTTTTGTGTGTTGAATGGAAATGTTCAAATTTATGAGGAGGGAAAAAAGTTAAGAGGAAAATGGGAAAATTCTGAGTTGGCTAATTGAAGGCCATTCGTTTTCCAAGAATCTAGAGGAACCTTTACTGTTTGTACATGAAGGTGAAGCACAAGTTAATAAGTCCAATAAGCTCAAATATACAATTGAATTCAAAGGGAGCCGTGCTCACAACTTCAAATGAGTCATGATCTTGTTGAAATATGTTTAAGATAGCACGACTTTTATTAACAAGTGTATTTCAAGATTCACGTAGTTAATGAATTACCTTGCGAGACGCCTTAAGGATATAAAAATCGATTATATATATATGAAAATATTAATTAATATATAAGGGATTTAGTCGAGTGGTATTTGAAAAAAAAATAAATGAATTTCATCAAAGTATAAATTTTGTGGACAAATACTTAAAAATGGATGTTCAAGAGAGCTCATTTCCACATACGAAGTGTCTGAAACTCCAAATCCAAACCCCCAACCCTGCCACCCTACGACCCTAACCGGCTGGCACAAAAACCATGTCGAATACCCCGCGCGCCGCTGATGGCAGCAACGGAAGAGACAACAACGATGAATTAGAAAACACGGTGGCGAAAACAGCTGGATTCGTGGTCTTTTCGGGAATCGCTATGAGCATTCTCAAAGCAGTTAACCCCTTCAACAAAAATCCCGACCTCAAAAAGGAACCCTTCACGGAGTCAACTCGGATCCAGCCCCCATCTCAACTAGGTCAAAACCCCTGCTTCCAGTCCCCTGAATTGCCACCCCTCAAAGAACCAATTTTTCAGGTAATAATACTGGAATTTAAATCTATTTTCTCTTGTACTTGACTATTTGTACCATTATATCGATTTTCTTTTTGGTTTTTGAATGTTGTATACGTGTAAGTAGATATGTTTTGAATATAGAAGTGAGCTTTTACTTTCATTTGATGAATAATAATCAATAGTTGCAAATGCTTCACTATGCTGCACTTCAAGGATTACATTAATTGTACTTGTATTTTGATATTGCAATCATGTGTGTGAGCATACTAAAACAATGACAGCAAACTAAGCCTTAATAAATTTAAGTTTGGCTACATAAATCCTTTTTCTCAGTTCATATAGTTCATTGCTAATCCTGTCATCGAGATCCATCACAACCACAATAGATTACGTTGACACTAGACCATACTGAAATTGAAAATTCATATGGCAATGCTTCCCCTATTCAGCTGTCACAGCACCAAGATGCCGTTGTTAAGGCAACACAAACTCTCTCTAGTATTTTTTGTTATTTTGTTTTCGTAAGTTTGTACATAGAAAGTTAGTAACCTGTAATTCATTCCCATAAAAAAAATATTGCAACATAGAGCATAATATATCAATGTTGATGCTTTTTGGTCTGTTTCGTGTAGTAGCTTTGTGTGATGAATATTGCACAATCTGGAGTTTTAGCGTTTGTCTTCATTACTTTTTGATGTTTATGTAGGATCCTGTGACTACTTTGGTTGAGCAACATGTGGTGGAACCTTCACATAAAACTATACAGATTGTGAAAGGAGATACTCTTTGGGGCTTATCAAGAAAATATGGGGTACATACAATTGCACTTGTCCTAATTTATTTTCTTTTTGCTGACGTCTGTAGTATATAAATTCTCCATCTTATTCTTGTTTTTGGATATGTATTTTTTACTTATTTGTTTCACTGGACTGTGTTTAGGTTTCAATTGACGCGATAAAGGAGGCAAATGGGCTTATGGGGGACACCATCTACGCTGGAAAAAAGCTCATAATCCCGTGATATGTTCTTGCTTTCTTGATGTTGGTACATGTTTCTAGTATGTTTGAGGCTTCTTTATCTAAAACATTTGAGATTAGAAAGTTTGTATGGAACTAATTTAGGATCAAGGAGAAAGACTTGCACCATAGATAAGGTTTTGACATGCACTTGTGTTGTATGTTTAGTATTGGGGCATTTTACATGGGAAAGAGAGATGAATTTGTGCGCGCTCCACAGTGTGCTAATATTTACAATATCTGTTGTCGTCCATCATTGTGTGTGTGATGTTTTAGTTATCATTCTTTCCTCAATATATTATTGTGTTTTGGATTGCGAAGGTNCATGCACTTGTGTTGTATGTTTAGTTTTGGGGCATTTTACATGGGAAAGAGAGATGAATTTGTGCGCGCTCCACAGTGTGCTAATATTTACAATATCTGTTGTCGTCCATCATTGTGTGTGTGATGTTTTAGTTATCATTCTTTCCTCAATATATTATTGTGTTTTGGATTGCGAAGGTGTAAAGGAAAAATTCTCTAGAGGTCTCTCGAACGCACTGCAAAACTCTGAAAGCATTTGAACCTACTGATGCATAAAGTTGTTTGCACCCTGTTAGAGTTGCTGCATTCTCTTATGCTTGACCAAGATGCTGGCTCGGTGATAAGCTTTATTTCACCACAGTCCACACAAGTTATCCATTGTCAACAAGTGATCGAATGTACTTTGATCTAATAGCACGATTTGCCCACTATGTGGAAAGTTTTGATCTTTTTGTTCAAACTCCAATGGGTTTGATAACACTAAGTTATGAACTTAATAACTAACAGATTGAAAGATTATAGGCTATAGATCCTTAATAACTAGTTCCTGACAACTGCCAACGGTGATGGTTCTTGATTCCTATTTTATTAGTTACTGAAGAACGAGTGACTGTTTTCTTTCCTCAATTCTGGGGGTGGTTTTACAACCTGACATAGATGTCCGACTGCTTTAGAAATTGGCAAATGCCATTCCAAATTAAAGTTTATATCCAAATTTTCCACTACTTTGAAATGTGTACTTCACTTGGCTGATTAAACAAGGGTAAGAATGCCCCAGTGCTCGTAGAAAATCACCTTGTGATGAATGTCTGAGTTACAGAACTACCATGGCCGAAGAAAGAAACAGTGAAAGAACAAATATGTAACATTTGTTTAGGTATTCCCTTTGCATCAGAATGATACAAATCCCTATGGGAGTTTGTGATCAAGGGTAGATGGAGATCGAAACCCTTCACTCTAAGCCAAAACTCCTAACTTTTAATTGATGGTTGCTGAGCCTACATGATTCTAGTATGTAGGACAATCGTTCTGAGCCTGCATGATTCTAGCATGTATGGTAATCGTTCTTACGAAGTTTACTAGAGACCAGCAGCAGCTGAATTAAAGCAGACTCGAGCTGAGCGAGTTGCATGCTGCGCGATTGTCATGATGGTGGTGCAGTTGGGGATTGCAGCAGTGGGAGATGACTATTGTTGACGCCTTGACGGTGATTGGAGGGAACATGCGTAGGGATTACAGTGGTGGGGTGGGGGTTGACTACAATGAAGAGTTGCTACTCTTTCTTCTGTTTTGGTTTTTAAGACATTTGGCACTATTTTTTTATTCACCGAATGATGTCCCATGTCAAATTAACCGAAAAATAGAAAACTGTTGTTGAGGGTAGTGGTCATTAATGTAAAAAAATTGTTGCAGACAATGCCAAAAATTATAGGTTAGATGAACGTGTAATAAGGCACTAATGGTTGCTGACTACAGGTGCATGAAGATTATGTGGGATGAAAAAACTGGATGCAACAAACAAATCCAATTAAGAACAGAGCAACTGCTAAAATATAAGTACGAAAATCTTTCTTCAGGTGGAAAGCCATTGGGTAACTCGTGTGCAGGAAAAAAGGGGATAATAAGCCAAATCTCATGCTGGAGCAAGGCAAAGAGCAAGCGATTACTGGGAAGGACATATTCAAGTGATGCTCGACAGAAACGTGAATGATAAAGTATCTTGTTCGTAATACACGAACACGTGTTTGCTCGAATTTTATTCAAACGGATGTGATAACTATTTAGAACCAAACAAATATTGGAATTAGCTAATAAATGGGAAAACTAAAATATTTTATTAATCAAGAATCGAATTAATTATTTTTACCACATTAATGCGTATTTATAGAATAAAATTAAAATACTGGCAAAATGACGAAAATATTCTTAAATTGACTTAAAACAGAAAAATGTTAAAATAAAGCTCGAAACGACGAAATTTGACCCTAAAAGTTTGCCAATGTCTAAAAAAATGTGCAAAATCGAAAAACGGTCTCGGATTGTACTCACGAACGAAAATGAAAATCTAACATTCAAGCAGAAAGTCATGCATATTTTCGTAAATCTTCCTAATTGTTCTCTCTTTTTCAATTATTTATAGTTTTATCTTTTGAGTCCAGAATCATCAAGACATTGTGTGAATGTGTGATGGAGATTAAAATTAAATTTTTAGTAGATTATTACAGAAATTTTTAAAATGCGTAATTGAAAAACAGTGGGATTCATAAAAGATGTTAATATTGATTGTTTGATTTTGATTTAAATTAAAATCTGATTTTAATCCGAAACAAACAAAGCCTATCTCCTGGGAAACTCCCAAGAATATTAAGATTGATTCTTTACTTTAGGATTCAAAGGTTTCGTTAGGCTCAAAGCATGCCATTGATTGCCATTGACATCACATTTAAACGCCATTTCAACTGATAATAATACAA
>CAIGRS010277468.1:0-13920 GCA_903798395.1 Fraxinus floribunda
TATTTCTTTGAAATACTCATTCCATTATTTTAACGACATTTGCAGATTTCGGAGACGGTCAAGTTTGATGGACAGCGGTGGCATGATTTAATAATGGAAGTTATTTACTTTTGAAATTTACGCATTATGAATGTTAACATACTCTGTCATTTCAGTTATTTCAAAAGCTTGAGACTTAAAGTTTAATCAATTATCCTAAGTTAATCGAATGAATTTTGTTGTCGATAAGGTTTACACTTATAATTGTGATGTTTAGATTTAGATATTTCCGTAAATCTTTTATTAAATTCAAGACAAATGAGGATGACGTAGCACTTTGGGTTCACAGAACTCGGGGCTTTACACTATGCATCTATATAGCCAATGTATCAAAAGATGCGCTAAAGACTTCTTATCCATTCCTAAATAGCCAGTTTGTCGGAACCACCATCAACAGTATGAGGCTTATACCTACGAAATTGTTCAACCATTGAGATAGCTCCAGAAACAAATGAAGGTACACTTTGTAGTGTCGACCCAATTTGTGTTTGAGGTACTTGACTATGTCTGCTCAATTCTTGTACCATTCCCAATAAGTCGCACATCAAATTTGTGTGAGTTGGTTGTAGCATTTCCTTAAAAAAAATGACATCTGTCATAAACAAGCACCTAGACTAACATACCTGGCTTACATTCTTATAACCGGTGACGTAGTATTTAATGTTTTAGTATACATTTACATAGAGAAGGAAATAGAGATTTACTTGGTATATAAAAAATTATAAATATAGCAAAAAAAAAAATGTACATATCGTAAAATTTATAAGTAGGCAATAGAAAATGTAAAGTTACAAAAAATATTTGAACAATCATTTGGTTACTTACTCATTACCAGGGGTAGACCCAGCACCTGGCCAGCCCCCGCGGCCACCTGTGCTGGGTCCGCCAGAAGCTGCAAGTTCTCGCCGGTGGGTTGCCGTCCGCCAGGGAAGAAGAAGGATAGCCACGCCTGCTGAAATTTCTTTCCTCATTTCTTATGTTTTCATTTTCATTTTTTGGGTCATATTTTTAAAAAAAAAGAAAGAAAAAGGCCCAATTGAAGCTTGTTAGTCCATTAGTGATTAGCCCACACAACAAAACCAATTTAACCCAATTCAATTACCCATTGTTTGTCCGGTAGAGAGAGGGGAAGAGTAGAGACGACTAACGATTAAGGCGAGGTCGAAGGTTTACGATTATCCATTGACTATGACTGTGGTTGGTGGATGGTGCGGTGGTCGGAGGTTGGTGGACTGCCGGCTGGAGATTTGAAATCGAAGATAATAATATTGTACAAGAAGTTGAGTTTCAGTTTTTGTCTATGATGATAAGTAGTTGAAAGTGATTTTATATTTTTTTTTGTAAATTTGGCACATTAATTTATACAGCATTTCTTCTACACTTTTTGAAGTAAAAAATTAGTGTCGACTCTTTTGTTAGATAATGCAAAAAAAATTATGTACTTCTCTCATTCTCTCTCTCCTTGAATTGAAGGCATGTGGTGTTCTTTGGTAAGTAATTTGAAGTTAACATTTAGCACTGCAATATAAGGTTTCAGAGTTTATACGTGGCTCACTAGCTTCCCACCTTGCATAATTATTACTTTTGGAATGCTCTGGTTTTTTAAATCTTTTCATATCTTAGCATACACATTAGGAAATGTCTTTGGCCCACTGTAGTAATTTTTATAGCCATGTGATGGTAGTGGAACATTAAAAATCTCCAAGATTTATGGGAGGGGAGAAAAGAAGAAAAAGAGATAAGAGTGGGGGTGTTCTGAAGTTGCTGGCCACACGAGCCTTTCTGATAAGGCACTACAGTTTTGCCTTTTGATCTTACTTAAGGATGTGCTGTTTTTTATGTGCCTGTTTCTTGAACAATTCGGCTATTGGCTCGAGTGATAACTGATAAGCTATATTTCTAATTAATAATCGATTGCCCTTTTTAGGCCATGAAATGAACCTAATGTACTATAAGGGGAATGAATATACCTAGGTGGTCGTTCACCAACTCCTTGGTGATCATGTAGACTGTAGTTGTGTAGAATTGCTCTACTCCAACCTGTTTTTCATTTACGATAGGCTTGACAACACTCAAATATCAGAATGCTTTGATTTCTCTTTTGCCAGATTGTCAAAAACTACAATATATGATACTGCATCAACCTTAACTGCAGATTTTTCCTCATCATTATCAATTTATCAATGTGAATTGCGGTCGACGTTGATCGGTCAACGTCCGCCCGGGCTGGGATGGTGGGCTAGGTCCGCTCCTGCTCATTACATACCTTAATGTCATCGAAGGGTAGTTGATATGAGATCTTTGAGTGCCAAAGACCGTTCAAATTCTTATATGTTTTAGAACTTCAAAGTTTCTTACGTCTTTAACTTTGAATCTCTTAAGAAAATTATTAACATACGTAAGTTACGAAAAGTTAGGCTAAACACATCGCAATTATTACAAGCAACATTTGAAGCATGAAAATCCAATATTAATATCACACTCATTTTTTTTATAAACTATCATGTTAGAATCGTTTTTTTCCCCCATTGTTCATGTGAACAGTGAAGGCACTATTGTTCAAACTTGTTTTTTAAACTTATTTCAATTAAATTTTAAAGTCTATATGGGCCTACAGAAAAATGAAAACGGGGCTCTAATACCATACAATAACGATCCAAATTTTAGTCTTTAAATTGCTACCAAAAGTTTCATAATTTAACAACTTGATGTACAATTATGTATTGGCAGTTTACAAAAAGTTACCTAGAAATTTTCAAATAAATTACTAGATTTACAGGCCATTTTCATAGAATAATTAACCCATGGAGGAAGGCTCCCTTGGGCCAGGAGTATAATGGGTGCTTGAACCCTGGTCAACTTGGGCATNTGGGATACCTGGGTACCAAAAAAACAAAGTGTAAAATATATATATATATATATATATATATATATATATATAGGGTAAGAGAATTCCATTCCAATTTTCCTACTTTAGGCTCTGAAAATCCGTGTCAAATCTACTCATTTACCAAAAATAAATTATTTTTATGCACATATTTTACACTTATGTATCCAAACATCTGTAATCTGTATACGCGCATTCAATTGATTTAAAAAAATAAAAATAAAAAATAAATAAATCGGGTATGCTGGCTGGCAAAGATTTGACAAAATGATCAATTGAAATTTTATAGCCAAATAAATCATGTCTCAAATTCTTAAGATTGTTTCTATAGATAATAAAACTAAAGATAATGTTAGAAATAAAATATTTAATTACATCGAGTTTAATTTTTTGAGTCCAATGAATCATGGAAAAACGATAGCACATTAACGCCCGTCAACCAACGATTTGTTTTAACCTATGAGAAGTAGGAGAAAATTGTGAGTATGTGAGAATATTCAATAGGACACGAATATTTGTGCAATCCTGAATAACAGTATCAATTCATACATCAAAATAGTTATACCGTTACACCATATTTTTATAAATCGGTAAGAGGTCATAATATATCATATCTTTTGTATTGAATGATTATTATCATATCAATTCATTAGCATAATATTATCAAAATGATGTAATAAGATTACACATGACAAATCACTTGCATCTCGTAATCTAAAATTACACTGGATGAACCACTTGCATTTCGTAATCCTATCTTATTAGATCAATCAGTTTTTTTGAATGAAAAAAATATACATTTCCAATATTTTTCTTTCTTGTTGCTAACGAAAAAAAAAAATCTATTTTTGTCGTGAGTGTAAATATATTATATGGTGAGTAGTCTGACTTCACTCTTTGTCGTGGCTCTGTCTTTTTCTGTGGAGGAATTCTCTAGCTTACCTGGGATGTATGGACCAAGCTACAAGTACATAATTTTCTACATAATGAATTACCGAATCAACAAGTAGCGGTCCCCTATTGGAGGGCGATTGTGGGCTTAGTCGTCCCCCCAATAGGGGGCCGCCATTTATCGATTCGGTAAAATATTATGTAGGAAATTAAGTACAAATAGAATCATCCGGGATGTATATATATTACAAAACTCCTATAGAAAGTGGGATATAGATATTCTAATTCAATAGAAAATTAACATTGCGTTTGATTGTCAATATTTTTCATAAAAAAATGTATTTTTATACCTAATTTTCTATTTTTGTGTTGTTTGATTGACAATTTTTCTACGAAAAATGTCTTCATATATTTGGTCACGTGACCATATTTTCCATGAAAATAAGGAAAATATTTTCTTTAGAGAGAGATAGTTTTTATTTTATGTGTTGCGTTTTTCTATCGCAAGTGTAAGATATCGTAACAAGTAATATATCGGACCTTTGAGTCCGGATTATCGTTCCCACTAGTACTATACTTTAAAACTTAATTAGTTTTTTCTAACTCCTATTTAATGAAAGTAAACAAAGATTTATGCGTTGATGTGAATTTTTGATTTAAAGAATTTAATGTAATTAAAATGCACAAAAAGATTGGTTGAGATTTCAAATAATGGATGGAAATAAGGGACAAACAATTTCACCTATTGATCACATTTAAGTCCTAATTCAAGATTCAAGAGCCTAATGTAGTGTTCGATCAAATTCTTCTAGGCATTCAATTTACACATCTCGAGTTCTCATTGAGCCTAGTTAGCTATTTCAATCACATATCTATATGCGAATCTACCTTAATTAAACGAAATATTAGTTCTAAGACTTCGTGTATGATCGCAATATTTAGAATATGTGTTTCTACACGTTATACTAAATTATCGAATTTTACTATATGGTCTAAATCTCAAACTCACTTCTCGATTCGTAAAAGATTCACAAAGTCATCAAATTAGTGATCAAGTAATTTAATGCATTAAACTTATAGAAAATCAACAAATGAACGATAACATACCAAGAATCTCAAATAAAAACCATAAAAAGGTTTCAAGCAAATTACATCATTCACCCTAATATAAAGTTTAGCTACTCATAACAAATGAAGAATAAAAACTAGAATTTGTTATTGAATACATCACAGAATTTTGAATATAGATGTAGAAAAAGAAATAAAGATTGCACCAAAATCTTCTTCATCGTCCAATCAATGCTTCATAACTTGAATTCCTTGATATTTCCCTCCTTTGAATTGTGTTCTTCAATCTCTAATTGTATCTTTGTTTTCTCAATGTGTGGAACCTCATAAAAGTGCCTCATTTCTTCTATTTATACTCCCCTACATGGTTTTTCAAAAATTGGAGTCTTTTTGGGCTTTTCGCGAGCCTAAATATCATAACCCTAAAACATGAGGCGCAATGCCTAAGCGCTAGGAGATAGCACCTAGACACCGCGATATAGATCCAGGTAGCACCTAAGCTCTATGAGTAGTGTTGTATCTCTTTAAAAATTGGCTTCTTTCGGGTAAACATAGCGCCTGGGCGCTAGGTTGACTCGCTGTTCCAAACTTTGCGTCTTCTTCAATCTTTTTATCATAAATTTTTCTTCCGATATCCGATTAAGGAGATTCAAAATGCATTAGAAAGATAACCCCAAGAGATACAACTTTGCTAGAATTAGCTTTTTTCCAATTCAAATGTTAACTAAATGAGTCTCAATGTCCAACTAAAAATTTGGACATCCTTGTGCGGTTGAAAATTGATTTGTGAAAATATTTTGGCCATATTTTCACTCCTTTTGACTTTTAATTGTATCCAATTGACCACTAGCATTTTCGAATCTTCATCGTGAGCTCCAACACAACTTTTGAGTATTTTCACTTTAGTATTAGAGGATAATAGAAAAAACATATAATTGGAGGTTGAAGGAGTCATATGACGTGTAGCAATGAAAATTGATTGTATTTATTGTAGCTTATATCAACATCATGGCATCCAAGCAATCAATTGGAAAGATGAATAATGAAATGCAATATTACTAAAGCAAAACATGATCTTTTATACAGATGTAGTCATGTACGATAAAGTATATAAAAATGATAATATTTCGTGAGGCCTAGTATGTCATGTGTTGCTATTATCATTGAACTTGGTATGTGAAAAACGCGTAGTTTGAATATTCATACAAGTCTATTTAGTCCTAAGTTTGAATACCGGAGTTTGTATGATGAATCAATATAACGAAAGTAGTAATCAACATCAGATTGATCATGGAGAAACCCAACTGGAAAAAACTTCGGGCACTTTGCTAGTGAATCCATTATAAACGAATTTAACAACTTATAATGTATCAGACTAGACGACTCGTACTATCTGATCTCCCGATTGCGCTCCTTACAGATCTCCCTGGATCCTACGCTTCCCTGCACCAATCCTTAGCTGCTCTTGACAAAGCTCTTCATAGAATCTGCTACCCTACAGCACTCCAAGCCTTGTGAATTCATTTATCTCCCGTAGATCACGAAGAATGATCGTTCTTCATAGACAAGAACTCCTGTCAACTTTCCTCGATATTCAAAACTCTGATCAGATGTAAAGGAAGTAGTGGTGGTATTTGGATTATGAATTTGATGTTTTTTTCACCAAAAATCTCACACAAATGAAGGTTGAAAGATATAATATGGAGGAATCACTCTCTGAACTTTTTTTCTCAATGTTCAACCTCAAGAAATTTCGTACTTGAAATTGAGAAATAAAAATTTCCCGTATAACCATGTCGCTCGAGCGGGAGCTCAGGGACGTTCGAGCAACAGCCGATTGCTGTAGCGAAGGCCTGACAACAGTTCAATGAAAATTCGCGCCGTTTTTCTTCTATTCCCATTCTTGAAACCCTAAACCTATACACTTAAGTTTTCAACTATTTGTACATTACTCCTTGACTTTTACAATATATCAATTTCAATCCTTTTGTTTATAGAATCACCAATTACAAAACATCTAAAACCTAACAAACTCCCCCTTTGGCATTCTGTGACAAAATTACAATCTAAGTCAAGGTAGTAATTAAATGAAAATTACAGACTTAACATATGATTCAAACTAAACTAAAGAGTGTCTTGCATGAAATCTTCATTCAATGGCTCAGTACCTGTTTCTTGAAATAGACAACTCAAATACCAGTGTAAAATGTGTGGAAAACACGATCAATAATAAATATAGTTTAAACAGTTTAAGTGTAAGAATCATTTAAGTAATTGTAACTCATAAAGCATATTTTAAAAGCATATTTTTCAGTTTTATATCTCAAGCTAGACTAAGACATAGTATCTATGCAAGCCAACATACCAAAACGAAACATTGACACTATAAAAAATCAAAAACTTAATTTAGTGAAACTGAATATTAATTATGCACAAACTTCCCCTTCATGCAAACTCTCAATGATTTAAAACAGTAGGTAAATGTATCTATGTCTCACCTTAACGACCCCTTAGACATAAAATGCAAAATAGAAAATCAGAAATTTTATTTTATATATATCCCAAAATTTAATTACATCTAGAATTTTGATAAAAAGTACATCATATGAGCATAAGATCAAAATCTAGATATCTGCTCTCAACTCCCTATCAATAAGACAAAACTACATATAGACTGGCAAACATATAGACTATCCCCCTTTTAGTCACACAATGACAAGGGGTAAGCATAGAACTATGAAGCACCGATAGCATCGTCTGTATCTATCATTTCTTCAGAAGTAGCATCGTCATCTCAGTGACGTCGAATCCATTAAAGTCCATGCTGAACATAGCCAACAGCTCCCCAAAGAGTAATGATCTCTGCAGTAAGTCGATCTCCTATAGCACGCAGTTGTGTGATCTCTGCCATCATACTAGTCTGTTGTTCGATAAGTACAGTCATCTATCCCAAAAGAGCGACCAAAAGGTCGATGGGAGCACAATCAGAAAGAGAAAACTCGAGAGGAGGAGGAGGAGGAGGAGGAATCGACTCAGATAGAGGAGAAGCCGAAGTCGACGTAGACAGGATATCAGAAGGAGGATGAGTACTCGAAAAAATAGGAAAATCGGAGGGGTCAAAAGAATTCAGTTCATTAATAGGATTAGCCGGCACAGTCGGGTCAACTAGCTGTGAAGGCTCAGAAGAAGCATGAGATCGACTCTGGGCAATGGTGGTATAGCCAATCGACCATGAAACCCACCTCGGACCCCCTTAGGAAAACTACCTAATAAGGCTGTGACTAACCTATAAGCAAGGCAAGCGTATGGCAGCCCAACCCTCGTCCCCATCGTACGAAAAGCCCTTAAGATCTGCATGTATATGAATGAAGGCAAATTAATGGAATCGCCATGCAGAATAGCATAGAGGAAAGGGGCCTTCTCCATTGGTAATGAAGAAGCATGGGAGACATGCCATGGATTCGTAAACACAATGTGTAATAGAATATGATGCTTAGTCAAAAGAGATCCAGTGCAAATAGCACCGGGACCTTTCTCCAACGGTATGTTAAACACCGTCGAACGGACTAAGGAGTCCGCTGGAAGAGAATCGGGAGTGAGATAGAGAAACATGGGGTGGACGACCCAAGGAATATGGACAAGAGTCGAAATAACATCCGAAGTAATCTTAACTACCCTACCCCAAATAAATACCCAAAAAGACAAGCCACTAACATCATAGATGTTAGCGTAGAACTCCTAAATAAAAAGACTCGGTGGGGGTACTAATCCTACCAGTAAAGGCTCTCAAGCCCAAGTAGAAAAGATAGCAGCAAGGTCGGGGGATAGGTCAGACATGATGACCTCATGCTAAAAAAGAATAGGACACAATGAGAACTGTAACCCAAAAACATCATAGGCTACAGCAGAAATAAATCTAATCCTACTGTAAGAAGTCAAGCCACTAGGAGTGGAAGGGGTAGTGTGTGCTCTCTTAGGTGACATTTGAATGAACAAATCATAACATTAAAATCGTGATAAAAAAAATGCATGAGATGCATGAATGCATGCAAAATAAGGTAAGTATGATAGCATGCAACTAGTCATAAACATGAATGCATGACGACATGCAGTGATTCCTAGACGTAAGTGACGTGAAGACATGACGCTTGCCTTGAAGTCTAGATGCATGGACGTGATGTCATGATGAAGTAACGTGACGTCATGATGCTGTGACGTGACGTCACCGTGTGGTGTCAACATGATCACATAACTCCATGCACTCAACAATGTACTAACCTGACACCAACAAGCTGCACACTCCCAACAAACAACATTCAATCCCAAAGGTATTCAACCATTCAAATATCAAAATCGGCTTCACAAAACGAACTCTCAAAAAAATCCAAACTAAATAAATCAACCTCAACAACCCAAATCACCAAACACATTCACAACAACCACCAATCCACGAGCTAGTATAAATGAAACCCAATTACTAACAATGCATAGAAAAATGAATGAAGAATCATGCAAAAAAACCATCAAAATCATGCCAAAATGGTCCACAAATCCAAGTGACGTTGAAAAAGGTTGTGCAAAACTTCATGAAATGATATGCGAATACATAACACAAGTAATGCAACAACAAAACCCAAACAATAATGACTAATCAACAAAAAAATGCAAAGAATATCGTAAAAAATAAGTGAAAACACAAATTTCGAAATTTACCTTTGAAAGTGAATGTTTTGATGAAATAGTTGCTCAATGAAGTGGAATATGTGGATTAAAATGATTGGAAGACAATAATTTTATGTGGGTGATGATTAAAATGGAGAAATCAATTGAGAAAATGGGTAAAATGTTCCAGTGATAAGCTGGCGACAAGCTAATTAACAAAATAGCACAAAAAAAATTAAAAATTAAGAAATGTAGCATTTTTTCCACAATAATATGTTAATTTAAGAAACTCAAGCTCTCGACACTTCGATAATTATAGTCAAGCATGCAATCACAAGTTGACCAATATCAAAAAGACTTTCCCACGTACTTAGTTAAGTTCAAGATGAAGTAGAGTGTATTAATGACTAATGCGTGTAAAGTGCCACTATGTTCTCGTGAAAATGACTCCAAACCTTAAATTTGTGAGAAATGACATGCAAACAACACTTGTTAAATAAGTATGATCCCTACTGATGAAAGTTAAACCCAAATAAATTTTAGGAACTGAAAACGAGCTCAATTATATGATAATTTTACTTTTCTCCCCATGAATTTGAGCATATAATATTTTTATCGTTTAGTCAGATGACTACATGCACCAGGTTATGAGAAACTCCACAGACTTAATTACTCAAGTCAAGTAGGCTTCGAACACATGTATAAGATGTACCAACAAGGTATACATTTTGTTTTAAAAGCAACAATGTAGGGAGACTATCACAAGCTAAGGTCATCTAAATGTATGTCAATTCATGTTCAAGGTCACCCTACTAACACGTGACTGTCATTCCAAATCTCACACGTATAGTCCATATTCACTCACAAGATCATAGTGTGTACTGTGTAGATGATTACATGACAACACATATACCCAACACTCTATATTAAACCGAACCAAGCAATGGAAATAGCAATGTAAAATAGATAAATGCATACTTGATCTCACATGTCATGTTTAAAATCATAACGATATGTCGTTTGCCAATTTGTTTTTTGTATTTTTCCCTTTTTTTTAAAAAAAATGACACTTAAAGCAAATAAATGCATAAAAGAAACAAAAAAAAAAAAAAAACGATGGAATGCATGCATGAATGAATGGACACAATGAAGTGCACATGCATACACCTAAATACCAAATCAGGATGAAATTTGAATGCTTTTACCGTGAAGAGCATGACCATTTTCACGACCTTCCGAGTCATTTCACTTAACCTAGACTTTCTTAAAAGTAGAAGTTAATTGCGTTAACCAAGTCATCATCTCAGTTAAGAGGCTAACTTGATTGGCAAGAAAGATAACCTTGTTAATGAAATCTTGATTCTTACTTCTAGTCACACGATTACGACACCTAGGTCTAATGTGTCCCAATGCACCACAGTGGTGGCAGGTACGAATGAACCTGGGTTAAAACCTGCTCGAAGGTTGTCGTCGAAAAGTAAGATGATTGACCCTATGCTGTTTGGTAGGTCTCAATCCTGTGTGTTTGGGTTTAGGATAAGCAATCTCAAGAGCTTTGTTGGTGACTGGATCAATTGTGGTCCTAGACGTGCTAGTAGTAGCATCATGGTTATCAACATAACCCAGACCATTCCTACTTCTAGCAACCTTGTTCATCCCGAGCAGATTGTCCAGCTTCTGCGAGCCGCTCATAAACGATAGGAGTTGAGCATTAGATTTATCAAGATCAATAGTTAATGATTTAACTTCAATTTCCAAATTTTCATTAACCAGCTTCAACTAACTCACTTTTCTAGTCGAGTCCTGAAGGTCACTTAACTATTTTTCACATTTAAGTTCAAGCTCGTTCACCTTTTTCAAGATAGCTTTGTTGACCTTCTTAATTTTGGACTCTCTTCAAATAATTTACGATAAGATTCGTGAATATTGGTCTCATCATCAAACCTTTCTTCAAACTTCTCACTCTCATCCTCCTTTTCAACCTTATCAATCTCCTCACGGTTAGATTCGATTGTAGCCATTGAGGTAAAGACCATGAGTTTTTGTTCATCCTCACCACTAGACGTCTCTTTTGAGAGTTGAAATCTGACTCTTCATCACTCATGGTTACGGCTAAAGCCTTAAGATGTTCTCTACACTAACTCTTTTTTAAATTAAGATATTCACTCCTAATGTGACCATACCCCTGCACTCGTGGCATTGGACAAATTGAGATTTCTTAACGGGAGTCCTAGATGTGTTTCTCTCACGTCTACCTCTCGATAGTTTACTAGGGGCATCACTATTCCACTCATGAAGCTTTCTCCTATTCCTCTTCACCTTTTGAAATTTTTTAACGAAATAAGATATTTCATCGTCCCTAAGGGTCTCAGTATTAGTGGACTCGCCCTCCTTTTCTCTAACAGTGTTAATGGCGATGGATTGAACCCTTTTAGGTTGTGAGACTTTGAGTTCATAAGTTTGAAGTGATCCTACGAGTTCTTCAATTTTAACGGCATCTAAGTCCTTACTCTCTTCTATCACATTGACCTTAGGTCTAAACCTCTCAGGCAGTGATCTAAGGACTTTTCTAACAATTTTAAATTCGAGAATCTTTTCACCTAAATTAAAGCTTGAATTAAATATGTCATTCAGCTTCACATAGAATTCATCGAGCATTTCATTGTCCTGCATTCTAATCTCTTCAAACTTAGTGGTCAACATCTGCAATTTAGAGTTTTTAACCATTTTAGTTCCCACGTGTGTGGTTTCCAGTATATCCCAAACTTTTTTTAGCAGTTTCACACAGCGACACTCATCTAAACTCCTCAGTAGACACAGCCTTACTGTTCCAGTTACATTCGTCTAAATTTGTTTGGTCTATAGTAAGGTATCAATGGGTGTGACTATACCTACAACAATTATTGTAGGTGGAGCTCACCAATTTTGATCACTAATCCAAATACATTCATCCAGCGCTTTAAGGAAAGCTCTCATTCGAACTTTTCAATAAGCATAATTGCTTTCATCGAAGTACGGAGGCATGGACAGTGATTGACTCATCTAGAATAATATGATAAGGGTCATAAATCGATTTAAGGCTCTGATACTGATTGAAAAATGCGCAGTTCAACCTTAACAACACCTAGAGGGGGGTGAATAGGTGTATAATACGGAAATAAAGTTATAAATGAATTAAACAGCAACAAGTCACTTTTAAATTCTTTTCTAGATGATTATTCATACAAGTCAATTTAGTCCTAAGTTTGAATACCGCGGTTTGTATCATCAATCAATATAATGAAAGCAGTAATCAATACCAGAATGATCACGAAGAAACCCAACTGGAAAAAAGTCAATCCATAATAAATGAATTTAACAACTTACAGTCTATCAGACTGACGACCCGTACTATTTGATCTTTCGACTGCACTCCTTACAACTCTTCCTGGATCCCGTGTTTTCCTACACCAATCCTTAGCTACTGTAGTCAAAGTTCTCCGTAGAATCTGCTACCCTACAACACTCCAACCCTTGTGAATTCGTTTATCTCCAGTGGATCATGAAGAACGGCCCGTTCTTTAAAGACGGGAACTCCAGTCAACTTCCCTTGGTCTTTAGAACTCTGACCAAATGTAGAGGAAGTAGCGGTTCGGTATTTGGATTAAGAATTCAATGTTTTTCTCACCAAAACTCTCACACGGATGAAGGTTGAAAGATATAATATGGATGAATTGATAAGTGCAGTTTTTATACTTATTTGTTGTCCTAAATCATGATATTTTATTGTCTTTTAGATTAAATTCTATCTAATTTATGTTATATTGCGTTTTGTAGGTAAAAATTTATGTTTAATGAAGAATTGAAGAAAAAGAAAGCAAAATAGTAAAAAAAAAAAAATGGAAAAAATCCAAAGTACGAGGACTGAACTGCATTAATTCAAAAGAATTAAATGACTTGTAGAAACACAAAGTTAATTGGGTCTCAAATTGGATTTCCAAATGGACCAAATCATTGGAGGCTTAAGTTATTTATATATAAAAGAAAAAAAGAGACAGGAGGAGCCGGCAAATTGAGCACTAAAATAGGGGTTGAATTTGATATATATATATATATAAACACCACAAACGGGAGAAAAAAAGAGGAACAAGTCAAGAATTGCGGCTAGGAATTGAGGAAATTTGTAGTTGTGAGTGGAGAATATTATATTTACATACACGTGTCGGCAGTTTTGGGCAGCAGGAGGAAAATAGAATAAAAGGCAAACAAAGAAAAGAAAAGGCAGCTTTGCAAATATACACGCAAGAATTGGACGGACGGACGACAGCTTCATATTTCGTCAATTTTGGTGATATCGTTTTATTTTTGTTTGTTTAAATTCAACATTATAAGTG
>CAIGRS010277474.1:0-11749 GCA_903798395.1 Fraxinus floribunda
CGATGAGAAGAACTTAATTACTAACCATTATCAAGTCTATGTTGAACAACATAATTTTGACTGGTTCTGAAGTACTTGATGCGAACTTTGACCATTCTTAGAGGTTACACTTTTAATGCTGCTATGTTTTGTACTGAGGCCTAACCTAGCCCAATTTATGTTTTGCATTGTTTATATGGAAGAAAAAAGGAGTTTTAGCCTGCGAAATGAAAGGTAGGATCAGTACAAGCAAGAAAACTGATCTCCACGAGGGGGGTGGGGGGGTAGTGCCATAGTGGCCTTGTGGAATGTATTCTACCATTTTTGGTGGTGTTTTGATCCGTATACAATAAGTTGCGCAGTATGGAGTTTAGGCTTAGAGAGGATTGGAGCGTGAGACTATTGGAAATCTTTGTAACCTTGCATTTATGTTTTTATTGTCTTCTTCTGTGGATGTGGGTTTCATTGAGCCATATGACATAAATCTGTGTGTTGATTTACATTTTTATTCTTCATTTTTTATTTTTCAACTTTTTTTTTTTTGGATGATGTGAGGATTTGTTGTAATATGTGATAAACTACTGGTTACAACAATTCGTCTGATTAAAACTTAACTTATTATGAACTATGCTATTTATATTCATTGTGCAATAATTGATCTTATTTAAGTTTATCATTTTCTTGGATCATATAATTTCTACATATGTAGAACCAGCAAAGAATGCAGTGACATGTTCCCTTGTAACTCTATAGGAAAAGTATGACCTTGTTTATTTTCAATCGTTCTCTGGTTACTTTAATGCTCACCGTTGTGTTATTGTCAATAGATTTATGTTTTTACGTAGTCTACAAAGTTCTCTTTTACTTCAGTTGATCTTGGAACAATTTTATAAAGTGACCATCATCACCACCTAATAAAATGAAAAACAGAGGGGGCGATTAAATAAATGTCAGTCTGATGACACTTTGTTGCTCGCTGTTCGAAGAAGAATACCCTGTTGTATCACTTGATAAACAGTCTGGAATCTTATTGATTATGGTCCTGTCACCTATACATTTGTCTCTGCTTTGTCATCCCGTTAGCTATCATTTTTTCCTTTAATTTCCTTCTCTCTTTCCTGAAGAGGGAGGGGGTTGAGCCTCAAATCAAGTCAAATACTTCTAATAAGCATGCAAGAAAGTTTTGTCAATCAGATAAAGGAAGGTGCTGGTTTGGCCAGATCAGCCCATGTTTTTGGTTTATTGAATCTTGCCTCATGATGTTGATGCTGAAGTGCAGTGGATAATGGTTTCACATTTTGTATGAAACCATGTAATTCGGTCTCATTCTGATAGCAATGAGATTAACAGATAACTGGGAACTTGAGAGGTAAAGCTTTAGGAGTAATTAGTTGCATTAGGATGACAACATTGGAGAAACATGACTCCACAATGCTGACATTTTGAGATTTTGTTAAACTTCAAAATCCTAATGAACGAAAACTTCATTTACTTTAGTCCCTGGTTGATCCACGAGGTTGAATCAAAACTAAATCTCTTTCATGGAAAACCTATTATAATCCTCGCGCATAATAATAACTTTGACCAGGATAATGGCATTTTCCCAGTCGTGTCTTACTTCAGGAATAACAATACCTAAAATTTATTTATACCGCGTGACAAACTATTTATTTTCTTTCACATCAAGATTTTGCTCCATGTACTTTGACGTTGTTTGCATACATTCAATCTATATATCTAAAGTTTGTTTTCTACGAATTCAGCTAGAGAAAGAGGCTCTTATTAAAGGAGTTCCAATTGGACATACTCTTGACATTGAAATTCCTCCTCCGCGTCCTAAAAAGAAACCAAGCAATCCTTATCCAAGGAAGACAAGTGCAGGAACTCCTACTTCGCAGACAGAAGTGAAGGATGGTAAAATGCCGCCCCTTGTTTCTTCTTTGTATGTGCATAAAACCATGCTGGATTTGGAGAAAGAACCAGTTCCTGATGAGGTATATGCTACTCTTTCTGTTGGAAATTTTTATTTTTTATTTCATAGTTCAATGTGTATATGTTTCTCAGTTACACTTAACTGAGTTTATCTTGTTTCTATTTTACTTCTCTTCCCAAGATAATTACTGTGATGTTGATTATTTTCACCATGTATATAAACAATATTCTCCTTTTAATGTGATGTTATGCCAGAAACATGGTGATGATGGAAAGATGGGAAGCACTAAGCAGTACGAAGATGAGGGCAGTGTCTCCGAGGCTGTGACCCTTCTCAAGACAGTTACTTGTACCTCTCCATCTTCAATAATCAAAAGTTCCTTGACAACTTCAGTTTCACCTAGAAACTCATACAGTGAATTTCTCCTGAGCTCTAAAGGGGCAAGTAATGAGGATGAAACAACTGAATCCCATATCACCATTGAACAAAAAGGACATCAGAAAGACAAATTTGATAACAGCAAGCTGTCTCAGGATTATGGCTTATGTAACACTTTGAACATTGAAAATTCTCAACTTTTACCTGAAAAATCTGTACTGGGTGAAGTAACAGATGAGCTGAATCATTCCAAAAATGTTGATGCATTTCCGAACGATGATGTGCAAGCCTCTCAGAACTATCCTAGACATGTTGCAGTTCACATTCTGGATGGGAGCTTAGGAATGAATTCACAGAACATTTCCCCAGTTATACAATATCAAGAACCTATGTTTCATCAAATGGGGGGAGTTAATGGCCACCCAAATCTATTTATGAATCCGACTTCATCTGCTGCTTCTGAACATCAAAGTAATGGATCGTCTTCCATTCATCAATTATTTCCTAGTTTCCATCCAATCTCAAACCCAATCCCCAATAAAGATGATTACCGATCATTTCTGCACATGTCATCTATGTTTTCAAGCCTTATTGGATCTGCTTTGTTACAAAATCCAGCAGCCCATGCCGCTGCAAGCTTTGCAGCTACATACTGGCCATGTACAAACATGGATTCTCCGGCAGACCACCCTGCAGGAGGATTTCAGTCGAGGCAGATAAATTCAGCTCCTAGTATGGCAGCAATTGCTGCAGCTACAGTAGCAGCTGCAACGGCATGGTGGGCGGCCCATGGCTTACTCCCATTTTGTTCTCCATTTCACCCAGGCTTTACATGTTCTCCCCCATCAACATCAGCAGTTCCAATGGATATGAGTAAAGATAGAGGAGCTAATATTGAAAGAAGAGAAAAACCTCCTGATCCCACCACCTTAGGCAGTCAACAACTAGAACCAGAGTGTTCTGAGGCTTTGCAAGAACAGCATTCAGCTTTGAAGTCACCAACGTTGTCGTTGTCAGATTCTTTGGAAAGTGAAGGTCAACAGCAAAATGTTGGATTAACAGCTACTGAAAATGAACAGACTGCAGATGCAGCAATGCTGAATGATTTGAACAAGTCAAAAAGCAGAAAGCAGGTGGACCGCTCTTCATGTGGATCCAACACACCTTCCAGCAGTGAAGTAGAGGCAGATGCTTTGGAGAATCATTCAAAAGGAAAAGAAGAGAAGCATGTGAAATATAAGGAGTCAGAAGAACCTGATGTAAATCATACAGCTCTTGACTCCACTAGTCGACGTTGTAGAAGCACCAGCAATATAAGTGATTCTTGGAAGGAAGTGTCTCAAGGGGTAACTGTATTTTTTTTTATATGTATAGAAGTATGCTTGTTATCAGTGTGTGTGAAATCATTTCCTTTTTTTTCCCTTCTCTCTATCCACTTCATATGCAGGGACGACTGGCTTTTCAGGCTCTCTTCTCTAGAGAAGTATTGCCACAAAGTTTTTCCCCACCCCATTGTTTAGACAAAAGGGATTTGAAAAATAATGATAAGGACATGGAAAGTTCACAAGAGAAAGATGAAGACGGATTGCAGTTAGACCTTAACGGTAAGACGTGGGATACCTATTCTGGGAAGCTAGGAGTGGAAGGTAATGCTACTTTGATAGGTAAAAACAAAGAAGAGGGACTCCTGAGTGTGGGACTTGGACATGCAAAGCTAAAAGCTCATAGAACAGGGTTTAAACCTTACAAAAGGTGCTCGATAGAAGCAAAAGAGAGCTGGTCACAGGTCAATGGCCAGGAAGAAGAGAAAGGCCCTAAGAGGATACGCCTAGAAGGAGAGGCTTCTACCTAATGCTTCCTCTGATGTTGCAAGCATTTTCCTCCTTATCATCTAGTATGTTAGCATTGAGTCATTCTGTGTAATATTATGGATATGAAACGTTTCATGTTGTTGTGTACTCTAATATTACGTGGGACTTAATTTAATTTGAACTATGCAAAGGCAATTCGAAAACCTTCCTGGATGCATCTCTTATGAGACCGCTTTTCCTTCCCTTATCATCTGTTGAAGAAAGATTTATCTACTTTTGCTAATATCCTTCCTAGTACTCTCTTTTCTGGTGTTGGGTAGGATTAGTGTTTTTTAGTAACTGTTATAGATTAAGCTTTATGACAAAACTTGAAGGAGAGGAGTATATCCAAGAATGCTATTAATTGCTCTTCAAATTATGACAGAAATTGAAGAATGAAGGTAAAGTTTTGAAATTTAGTTTCTAGGGACTAGGTTTCAATGGTGGTATCGAAGTGGAAGAGTTCTTAAATTCGAATGATTACAGATACGATAGAGCGCAAATTTTCGGCAGAGTATCCAAGTTTAGAAAGTCTTGTTTCCGAAATCCCTTGGCTGCAATAGTTGTTGAATTGAGTTAACAATGACACTATCTCGAAACAAATAATATGATTTAAATTTGAGTACAATTTGCTATATGTTAAATCTAGTTTTACATGCCGGTGCAGTGAATATTTAAAAGGATTTGTACTTTGCTCGTGAAAGGGTAATTGAAAGGAAAGCGGAGATTCGTCGTGTTCACTGAGAACACAAATTAAGTTTAAAGAAATAGGCTTCGTAATAATATTGTTCCGTTTATGATAATCTATGTCAATATCACATGAAAGAAATTTGACCTATCAGTTAATACAATCTCTTCATTTCTTAGGAAAGAAAAAGAAGCCAATCGTCCTTTGAGTTCGTGCACAGTCAGGTCGATTATACGATATCTACCTATGAGTAGTTAAGAGTTGCAATATCTATCTAGTTTCGTGATCCATTATCCCTTTGGCTGTGGGAACAATCTGCATCTCAATCTCCTCATTGTTGCTTTTTCCCCAAAGAAGAACATACATACATGCCCATAATTACTGTAATGGATCCTAAAATGCTGTTAAAAACAAATACAAAATTAGTTGTAAATTACATATTAGTAATTTATTAGAGAAATCATACAAATATTATTATTTGCTAAAAGGTATATTAATTAGTGATATTGTTCAATTACTTATAATCTTTATTATGGTTAACTAGGGTTCTAGATGGAGATAACTAACTAAACTTCCTAACATATTTTGTGATCCAACCACTGCCAACTTAGGCACGTTAAGGGTTGGTTTGGTATTGTTGTAGATTTTTAGGATTTTCCTTTTAGAGTGTGATAAACAAAAGCTGCATTTTTATTGTGATGTTATATAATTACTAAAATGGACTACGATAATATTTAGTGATGGCAAAAAAAATTCGTCCCGGCCCCACCCTGACGGGACTGGTTGGCGGGGCGGGCGGGGATGGCCGCCCCGCCTTGGGTCACGGGGCACCCCGCCCCGAACTCATCACGTGAAGAATAAAAAAAATGACTACAAATTAAAAACAAATTAGTTAATTGGAAATTTTTAAAAAAATAAATAAATCATCGAGGGATGAAATGGGGTAGGCCCGCGCCCGCTGCCATCTCTAAATAATAATAACTCCTCATGCATTATTATTATTATTGGCCGACTACAAGATAGTACAAATTCTTTGATAATCGAATTTTTATTTAGTTTAGCAAACACCTTTGTTTATAAATTTCCTGGTGCAATATTGAGACATCAAAAGCAGCAGCAAAGATTTGCATCAATGGGCTAAATGCTGATGTGAAGACAGGTCCCCTTTGTTTCACACACCAAGACATCACCACATAGCATAGTCCTGATACTACAATTCCCTGATATCAGTTAATAAAAATTAAATTAATGATCATATATATTTAATAATATTCAAAAATAAACAGTGTATAGGATACTTAAAATCTCTAACTTTCCCTTGGGCGTCCATTTAGAAATATTCTTACATAATGAAACATAGAAGAGTCGATTGAACAGCACTGAACAATAACATGATGGCCGTGCTAGAATGTTGATATGAAAACTTGGGTCCAACCGGTGTTTGAATAAGAAACCACGAAGACCAACGCAGGCTGCGCAGATAGATATATCGAGCCAATTATGCCCCACCTAGCTTCTTTTTTACTATGTTGAGGTCGAGACCGCGAGTTTCTGACAATTAATGGCATCCCCTTGTAAAGTATCCAATGCTCCGCCTGGACAAGTTAATGTGCCTAAAACCTTAGCTTTTCCACTCTTGCTTTTCATGTTTATTTTCTCCATCATGTAATATTATTTGAGATCAAGATGTGGAAACGTTTTTAAAAAAATTATAATTTAGTATAAGCTGTTAATTTTATTGTAGTATAAGGGTATGTTTGAGCCACATTATTTTGGAAGAATGTATTCTGAAATAGTTGATTGCTGGAAAATATGTAGTTGAAAAAGAAGGAAAAATTATTGATGTGATGGAAAATATTATTTTATTAAAGAATGCATGGTTGAAAATGAATACAAGACTTGGAACCTCATATGGAACCAATGGTTGCTAATTCTACTAGGTTGATTGGACTGGGATACTCGTAGACCACCCCAATGGACAAGTAGAATCAGAGATAATAGTAAATAAGATACCCATTTTGTTCCACCTTCACTAGTCATTCACGACAAGGAAATAATAAAGTTTGTCCCAATTGGGGACAAAACCAAGCGATCGGAGGAAAAGAGGTGTCTCTAGTCGAATAGGACGATCATGCACCTCTAACCATTGTTCGTAGTGGGAAGGCTGTAAGACTACCTTCTAAAGACTTGTTCTATGGTGAGTTTTATCCTGTGATCTCTATTGGAAGAGAGGAAGATTCCACTCCAATTAAGGAAGCAATGGAGCATATAGAAAGTTGTCGTGAACTCATAAATGGAAACTATGTATTCCAACAAGGTTTGGGATCTCGTGGATGCACCAAATGAGGTTAAATCTATAATGTACGAGTGGATTTATAAAATGAAAAGAGGGGTAGACATGAAGGTCGAAATCTTCAAGGCAAGGCTAGTAACTAATGATTTTACCCAAAGGGAAGATATCGATACAAGGAAACTTTCTCGTCCGTCACCATGCTTAAATACTAGTAAAAGAAAATATCTTGACAATAATGCACATATATGTAGATCTTACACACACGTCTTTCCATCTTTATCTTGATTATAAAATTTGTTTATGATAATAGGAGATGACAATCTAGAGTGGTCTATAGCGTTTCGTTATAACATATAGGGATAATTGCAATCAAGGCTCAAACTTTCAATTGTGTGCCATTGGAGGATAAATGGATGGAAACCATCCATATTTTCATTAGTTGACCACATTTTAATATTTGTAAAAAGAACAAAATAGTAACTTTATATTCATCACATTAAACAATCAAAATAATTACTCTCCTGTTTGCTCTCCATTTTTTCAAATATGTATTTTTCAAAAATTTATTTTCAACTACACATTTTTCAACACACACTTTCTCCAATGGTACCATTTTAATGGAGCCCAAATAAAGGCTAAATAAAATAATAACAAAAAAAAAAAGAATAAAAGAAAAGAAAAGATTATCTGCTTTACCCACCCCCACACCCCAACCCTATCCCCAACCCCAATCCAAAACTATCAGCAATCTAAAAAATCAACATAGAAAATCTTATCACACATCAAAACTACAAACAACGGCTCCTTCAACTACATTTTTTCCGAATAATTTGTGTATTTTTATTCTCAAAATCTGCAAATAAGCAACAGAAATATACAAGTTAGTAATTTCTGAATTTTGATTCAAATAGTTCAAATCTTGTTTGATTATTCAGTAATAGATTATAGATTTCATAATTACTTAGTAAAAGAAAAGTAATTATAAGCTATTTTGCATATTTATGAACTTTTTGAATATATTTGAACTTCTGCAATATTTTTTAACTATGAGTTCGACATTTTTTAGGTTTTTATGTTAGTACATACGCAAATTCATCTTTAGATTAATATTCTGAGTTAATATACATGCAAATTCACATTTGAATAAATTGAATTGAGTTAGTATATATGAAAATTCAATTTTAGATCAAGTAAAGAGTTGAACGCAAGGTGTTTGTAAAAACGCAAATATAAATTTGAATTCAAACTTTGATTTACATTAAAAAGTGACTTGATGTAATATTTTTTTTGGCTTGCATATGAATTAAGGTATTGAATTTTGAAACTGACATACTTTACCACATTTTTTTTTTAAGAAAGTCACATGCTATCTTTTGAATATGATATAGAATTACTCCCCAGTTTTTTGAATTTGATATGAATTAAGGTTGTTCATTAGAAAGTGACATACTGTGTCACTTTTTAATTAAAATGTCATAGTGTCTAATATGATTGTTTCATTGTGCATAGATGTCTTGAACGTATCAAAACGTCACGAAACTGAATGTTTAGAAAACATACAACTTTTGGAGGTTGTTTTCGAAAAAATATGAAGAAGCCATAAAATAAGAAAATTGAAAGATTTATGAAACTTGAGTACTTGAATTTTTTATATTCGATTGTCTTTGTGTTCATGAAACATATTTTCCCTAAGTCTTTAACCTATTATCAACATCTAGCCCATGTTTGACACCTATTCATTTCTCATTTTCATTTTTTTTCTATTTCTTCATTTTCAATTATACATTTTCCAAATAAAATAATATTACACACAAATATAAAACTTTTCATCATTTTTTCACTACACATTCTCCCACCAATCACTATTTCAAAAATTCTATTTCTTATTAAAATGAGATTCAAACACACCTAGTTTCACGTGGCCATTTAATGTTCAACTAAACGTTTTTTATTAGTTGGGGACATATGTGTCACAAGGTTAAAAATATGAGTGCAATAAATAGTAGGTCGGGAACTTGATTGCTCCACATACAGAAGTGTAGGTTTATGTAAATTCTCTAAAATGAAAAAAAAATAAATAAATAAATAAAAATTCCCACCATGCTTAATTTGATTTGAAATGAGATGTCACACGTGCCATACTGGAATCCAGAATTTCCCAATTCACACGAATGAAAACAAAACTTCAGGTTTTGAAATTGAAAATTGAAAGTGAAACTCACTCCCCTCCCTCTCACTCCCTATTTATCTCGATAAGATTTAACCATATACAGAAAATTCACATATATGAATGATTTGTATATATCGACTGGTTTGAAATGTTGTATGTATTGAGATAGATAAACACGGAGAGAACCAGTAGGAATTGTTTGACGTGTATGAATGGAAGCTATACTGACTCAGTGTGTGCAAAACAGCCTACGGCACTTCCTGTACCGCAATGCCATTTTCATGTGCGAACGCCTCTGCGCCGAGTTCCCCTCCGAGGTATTCACTTTTAACATAGAATCTTTAAAATAATTATGTAAATAGACGATTTTTTTTTGCTGTAATATGCTTCTGCTTCAGTTTTACAAGTATTTCTGCAGTTACGTTGTGTTGATTACAAATTTATCTTCTGCTAAATTCTGGGTTTTGCTGAATGACTGAGGAAATATTTCAGTCGCAGCATACTGATGTATGTTCGCGAGTGNTAAATTGTTGAAATAAGAGGGAATTCAGCATGTTTTCTAAACTTTTCGTACTTTCAATTGGAAATTATTGGAATCTGAGACATCTATGAGAAATTTGTAAAGCCATAGTATTGATGATATTGATTGAGGAGCCCAAAAGTTGATAAATGAGCATCATTTAAATAAGTAGTGTAGACTTCAAGGCATATCTTAGTTTTAGGGTGTGTTTGAGCCACGTTTTTTTTTGGAAGAATGTATTTTGGAATATTAGATTGATGGAGAATGTGTGGTTGAAAAAGAAGAAAAAGTTATTGATGTGATGTAAAATATTATTTTATTGAAGAATATGTGGTTAGGAATGAGTAGAATAATGAGAATGAAAATTTTAATGTGTACCAAATAGGGGCTTAATTCCACTTTAAAAATATTTGAGATTTTGATGCTCGTTATGGGTGTAGAAGCTGTGTAGTTAATAGAGTGGAATCATATGTTTAATAAAGAAAATGACCTTAGCTATAACATTTTGTGATACGAGAAAGATGGACGATGTCCTGTTGATGCCGTTTACTCTACAAAGTAAATGTTGATGCTTATTATATTAGATATTGTGATATTGGGTCTATTTGTCTATGAGTTTGTGCTTATATTATTTTTGTTTAGTAATTTATTATAAAGATCAATGGTGTAAACTAAATTCGACTATCGTAGCTTTGTCTCCTTATTGAAGTACCATGTTTAATGCAGACAAATTTGCAGCTGCTTGCCAGCTGTTACTTGCAAAACAATCAGTCACATAGTGCATACTACATTTTGAAGGGTATGTTGTGACATGATCCTCTTTTTCTAACTGGATCAGACCACTTGGTTTCACCCAAAAGAAGCACTCTTCTGTTGTCTGATCATCTTCCCTGGAATTCGATTCTTTATGTTATTTCTCTGCTTGCTTGAAGTGACATTCACTTTTATTTTGCTTATCTCTGTCTTTACTTGTTTGAAGGAACACGTATGGCTCAATGCCGCTACTTGTTTGCGCTATCATGCTTTCAGATGGATCTTCTGAATGAAGCTGAAGCAGCATTATGCCCCCCTAACGAGTCCTCTGTAGAGGTATACCATATAACATGTTTCACTGTATTGTCCATTAAAGTGATAAATTTTTTCACAATTGGTTATAAAATTTGTCAATAGTAATCATCCTTCATTACTTATCAAAAAAAAAAAATAAAAAAACATGTTTCACTGTTCTTTGATGTTAATTTTATGGCATTTATGAACTTCTTTAATATTTGTTTTATAGCCTTAATTCCAGTTTTGAACTATGTGGTACTGTTTACCACTCTTCTTTTGCCTATAATGATCATTAGTTAATGTGTTCCTTTGTTGAGGTGGAGTGGTCATAGTTAGTTTCTCATAATTGCAGGTTCCAAATGGGGCTGCTGGCCATTACCTTCTCGGCCTTATTTACAGGTTTCTATTTACTTTTTCCTTCTCCAGTGCACTATCTTTACATGAGGTCACCTGTGGTCCATCCTTCTATCGTATTACTTAGTATCCTTCTATGATAAGAATGATTTGATGACTTTGCTTTAACATTCTCCATTTCTTTGAAGAAGAAAAAATGGCATAATTACCCTAGGTTATTGTATGTGGATTTGAGGGTGCACATCCGTGTCCCCTTCTATGTGATGATTTCTCGAACAAACTATCAAAGTTGAGCTATGACTCAAATTTGAACTTCTAAAAAGTACAACATATTTTAGAACAGTTAAAAACATTTCAGAACTTTTACATTTTTTGATATTTAAATTATCATTATTTAGTAGGATTTTAAAATCCTTGATTCGATCCTCTATCCAATTCGCAAGTCCACTTCACTGATCTGAGTCAAAATTAAGATCATGACGAGCTTGAATAAAGCTTTGTAAGGCCTATGTAACGCCCCAAATTTTTATCGGA
>CAIGRS010277504.1:0-16828 GCA_903798395.1 Fraxinus floribunda
ACGCGATTTTTAACTATTAAAATCATATTTAACCATTTTCAAATGGTTTGATTAACTTTGAAACAATTCTTGAACTCAAAACAATTGTGACCCCTATTTATTTTGGGAGTTAGCAATTTTTCTGTTAATCTCTAATAAATAGTGTTATTCTTCAAAATTGAAAAAAAAAAAAAAATTATCGATGATATCAATAACTCGTTGAACAACACTATATTTACAGAAGAAAAAAAAAACAGAAACCTTACAGAATACACACATGAGGTAGGCCCCATTTTTATTTACAATATTTTATTTACATGGAGTCCATTTGTCTGTATAATTTTTTGCAAACAAATTTCTACACAAGCAGATTTATTGTAACTCATTAGAATTATTCTACTCCTATCGAATTGTTTGACAGGCCACAAGCGCCCCCTCAATAGAGGACCGTCACGTAGGTATCGATCAAAAAAATTATCAAACAATTCGATGCAAGTAGAGCAATATGACTCAACTCGTTAAGTAGAGCAATATCCATAGTAGAGAAAATAGGAGTTGTGTTGTGTTGATGTGACGGGTGATTGAGAATTAGATTGGACAAGGGGAGTTGTACCAAACTGATTTCTGGGATTGGAGTGAGTGGACACAGAATATTAAAAAGAGAAATACTATTTGTACAGCATTATTTTTCATAATGTCTTTAGATGAGGAGATAAGGTTAAAATTTACTTTTGTCCTTTGAATGTTTCTCCATTATTTGGAAAAAAAAATTGATCCCACTATACCATTAATAGAATTAAACACCTACCGACGACAATACTGGAAACAGAATAAAGCACTAAACCAACATTCAGAAAAGATGGTGATCATCATATAGAGAATAAATCGACTACGATTACCTACTCAGCGAGCCATTGGTTAACTATTTGGACAACGACTGGCACTTTGAATTATCTGAATTTAGTATAAAATGGATAATATTTTTTAAAACCACCATATAATTTTCTCTCCACTTCCGCACGATTTTCCTCTTGTTATGGGATTTTTTTTTTTCTGAAGCCTGATATTTTGACATCGATTGGAGATCTTCTTTCATTTTAAATTAAAATTATAGAGTGAGTTTGGCTCTTTTATTTTAAGAAGTTAAACAAGAAAGTCCCTTGAATCTCATTTTTAAGCATTGACTCTCTAAAATAAAGAGTATTTTGTATTTATAAAGTCTCTTGAAGGAGCAACACTGAGGTTATAGTCAATGTCCGATATCCAAGGCCTCTTAACTATGTCTTTGGTTGAGGCCTCTAATCAGCCAAATAAAAATAAACATAATCCTTTGCTCGGATCTTTCGACAATGGGCTTTGGCGAACAAGGCATAAATGTTTGTTCCAAAACACAGGGTGGAACTCTTTTATGGCTGACATGGCATCCAAGTGAACTTTAATTATCTCTCATGTGTGGTTTGTGGACTACTGTACATGGAGCGATGTTTATCCAGTGTGCACTCACGGATAGCGAATGCGGATTCCTGTGTAAAAAAATAAAAAATAAAAAAATAATAGATGGTCTATATATGTCCCAAGTGACATTAGATGTTCTTAACGCCTTTTTACCAGACCACATACACGCAATTTTTTCTCTTCAAATGCTTGCTATCAGAATGGAGGTCAAACCAGACTTCATAATACATGTTTTTCTTTGCCTATATAATTTTTCTCTTCAAATACTTACTCTCCAACTGGAGGTCGAACGAGGGAGATAACCCCAACCTTCGTTTGCATGTGATTTGGTGATAGTGGCAACTGATCTTGTAATTGTTCCTCAGAGAAAGTGGCCAGCTGCAATATCATTTGTACAACTTTTCCCCTACATTGAGGATGATATCCTCTTTGTTTACAAAAAATTGTAGACGGAAAAAGTATTTTTTTTAAAGATTATTCAATGATGTGTTGTCACGTGACACAATGTAAATAATGATATAAAAGATGATAAACATGCATTATTGTTGTCCTTAAACCCTTGATCGACCAACCACTATTCACTCCATTAATTTGATCGTGACACGGCTTATTCAGAACTTCAGCAAGTAGGGGCGAGGCCTGCGAGGAATGCGTGGTGACACGTTTACCTTCCACAACCTCAGAACCATCAGGACCTATAAACAGTCACTCTTCTTTATCATATGTATTTGAAAAATGAATTATTTAAATAATGATTTTTCAAAATAATAAATTGTTTAATTCATCTGATAAATCTATTTCACTAGTTAAGATATGAATTCATGAATATTTGCAGCAGAAGCAAGAATAATACGTATATACATACAGTGTACAAGAGAATATAATTAGTCACAAGAGGCAACGGCAAGTGCTACCCTAAGATCATTTGAAGTTTCGCACACATACATTCTGTATGCTTCTATTTCTTGTTGATAAAGCTTAGAAGCAGGGTCAGCATAATAACTTTTGCTCACTCGATCACGTTTGGAAAATGTTATCTCCCTCAAAATTGGTTCATGCCCGTTAAGGAGATTACCCATGCCCAATGCTTTCCTCCATGACTGGTTAGCAGTTGGTGGAGTAAACATGCCAGCAACCAGGTCTCTTTCACGTGTCCTTATTTCTTGCTTTTTCTTCAACTCCTAAGAGAGGAAGATGAAAAAACAAGAAAAATATCAATAGGAAGTATATATGTGACTACCTAAAAAGCATCTCGAGCACCAAAAAATGGACGCCATAAAGAACATCAAGAAAGTTAGTCAAACTTCTCTTGAGCAAGGAATTGAACAGAAATTGAAAAACAAGGATAATTCAGTTTTCTTAGTCAACAACAACTAAGTAGTGAATTTATGTTTGTGAAACTGAAAATGATGAAGGAAAGGCACATTTGAGATATGATACGAAACCTCAAGCTAAGAACAGTAGGGGAGTTCATATTAGATACACGGTACACCTATACTTTTGAAGAGGTGACTGCTCACCTTCTTGGAATCACCTTGCACAGAGCCACTTCCCATATTTCGTTGGTAGCAGTCATAGTAATCCCTGAAAATTGCTTCTGCAAGTAATGGTGCTTGCAAAAACTTGCGGTGAAGATAAGCTGCTAATGTAAGCAACTTCTCAACATGTCCGAAAATAACACAAAGCCGTCTTACGTCTTCAATAATATCACTATCACCAGATCTATTGTATGCTGCAAATATAAACAAAAATTAGTAAATCCTAGAGAGCACAGTTCCAAGAGAATCAAAGATGCCAGAGAAGCAAATGCACATTGTAGATATTTTAAGGTAGATGACATTGTCGGGTACAGTTGTCCAATTTTAGTTGTCATCTGCTTTAAGTCACCAATTGATGTCTGATTAAGCGTGTCAGCAGCCGCTCTGAATGCAGCACAAACCATTTGTTCCAGCAGTTGATGCGGTCTCAGGGTTTCCAGATAATGAAGAACCTAACTCGAGATGATGTGATGGTTAAAGTTCTGAGTGAGTGAAAATAAAATCAAGAAAATAATACATACTGCCCTCCTACAAATTGCGCAACTAAAAGAAAATTATGAAAATAAAGGTGTAAGAATAAGCAGCAAAGTATCAATGAAATAATACGAACAAGTGCGGAAGGATTTTTCTCATCCATTCAAAAATTGAAATTTTCTTTCTGAGAGCTTTCCTATATAGTTCAATAAAAACATACTTCAAAAATGTCTGCTAATCCTAAGAACGTGATAACAAGTACCACATGTAATTTAACTTGCAAAAGACAGCCGCTGACTTCGAACACACAAGGAGCAAAAGGCATAAAACAAATTCAGTAGCGAACAAACTACAAGGAGAAACAAACGTCCACTGAGGCTTTTGCACAGTGAACCCCAAATCTTTTTATGCAACAGATTATGAAATTGTGAATTTGGATAAACATGTACAAATTGTGAAAAATAATCAAACAAACAATCATTCGCTTGGATCAGCAATAAATCCAAATAGAATATCTATTCAAGAACTAAAATGCTCATGCTCAGAGTACAGAAAAAATTGACCAGTTCCGTTAATTTTACTTTGTTATTACAAGAATTGACCAACACCAAGAGACTAAGAGAACAAGAACCTGTAAAATTAAGAACAAACTTCAAGCATAGAGTAAGCAGGCTATTTTTTATGAGAATTCTAGCTTTAAAGCAAGAATGGTAATGGGTTCAATGTAGCAAGCATGGGAGGCAGTGCAATGAAACTGCTCAAGTAAATTACTTGGTCCATTTCTAGAGAGTTTCCATGTCCGGCTTGTTATTGGTTAAGAGAGAAAAAGCAAAGAGTTGAAAAAAATTGTTGGAATTTCCAAGTAACACTCGCAGGGCCATATTGAGTAACCTGTCATCTATTAATCCTGCCCTGACACACGTGCAAGTGAGATAATTGTCTTCTCGACATGACTGCATCCCTTTCTGGAAGACGGTTGAGTCGTTCCATTTTTCGTTGCATTCACAGAATAGTTTTGTATAGTTTTGGCCTCTGCTATATTGCATCTACACTCAAATTACAATTTTTTTTCATTTCAACAGTTTCATGGAATAGTTTTGTTTAGTTGTTTTCCATTGCAATTACCCACGTAGAACAATCCTCCAAATCTCTCAACCATTCTACCCCCCAAACAGTACAGATGAGTTCATACAAGTTTACAAGGAAGATGAAGAATCCCACCATCAAAGATCTACCTTTTCTCCTTCTCGATTCGGATCTAGAAGTGGCTTCTGTTTAGAAGCTTCCAAAGCTGGGGCCTCATTCCAAATTTTTCTCCAAGAACTCCCATACTCAGACATTCTCTTGGACAGCCTTCCTCGAGGCCACTCAATCTTTGACCCCTCTGACGCACTAGTTTGAGAGATATCAATCTCACTGTCATCCTCTTCCCAATCTTTGGGTGAATGCCATCTAATAAAATCTTCAAACACAGCATCTGGGTTAGCTGCCTTAAACGCGGACATGTCTGCAATCAAATGGTAGAGGAAATCTTTCCAGGATTAAAATACTTCATGAATAGAAGAGAAACAGTGATCATATATTTTGGTGCAACAGATCCATTTTTCATGCTTCACGTCTTTTATTTATGATTCAAAAACAAATAACAGATATAGAATATGAAACAACAAAAACTTCAAGAAATATTTGGACATTTGCATTTGGCACCAAGACGTAATCTAAATATATTCACATGATTCCAGGCAATAGCAACCAACCAGTAATAAAATTTTAAAAGGTATTTTAGGGCATATAGATGATGGAAATCAAAAAGGCTTCAGAAGATTCTTTTTGGAGCTACTTTCTCTTTGAACAAAGTTCTACAAACAAATTCGTGCGAAAAGACTGCAAGTGAATGTCAATCTGGAAGTGATGCAGTAATTTGAATTTGGATATTTTCCTTTATATTCCGCACGTAGATTTCATTTTCCATTTATTTACTTGTGAAAATTTTAGTATTGCTTGATGGACCAAGATGAGATTAATTTCCTTTTTTCCAGATAATTCCAAAACGTTCTAAATTATTATTCTTCAGCTTTGCAAATCACTTAAAACAATGAAGTTCTGTTCCAATAAATTCAGAGTTTGCTCCACTTCCCAAAGAAAAAAGATAAAACAAAGCAAGAAAAAAGTAATTCACAAAACAGGTGTTCATATGGCATGTGCCTCAAGACCAATAAAATATTCTTCTTAGATATTGCCTTTAAAAGGAAAATGTGTTAATACTTCCTATCCAGATTGTAAGCTTACCCTCTTCTACGTGAATTAATTTACCAGTCAATTTGATCTACCGAAACATCCAATTCATCAAAATGCTTCACAAGTACCTTGAGCAATATTAAAATTGGTCTAGCTCTCTGTCTTCTAACCTATTCTAATTGAATAAAGCAGGGAGCTTCTTTAGATCTACACAAATGATGTGCCAACTACTCAAGTGGTCATCCCCTTATATTTGACTGGCGACACCTCCTTTTTGGCATATTTTACAATTTCTTATTTTATCCATCCTATTACAGTGAGACACCCATCTTAACATCCTCATTTAATCATCTTAGTTCTATTAAATCACGTACAATAAAATATTTGTCACCTCTATGGAACACACTAGCTGTTCTTGAAGCCTTAAATTAATTCACGGATTATACAAAATTATCAGTCTAAAGTATATCTACAGACCCAGATCATGTACTATCTCTAGTTGTAGCAACATCCCGCTTCAAGCTTACAGTATCATATTTGTTTCGGATGCAATAGTTCATTAGCTACTCGTAATAAAACTGTTAATTTATCAATTTGTGCTCTCATAAAAAAAGAATAGCAAGTAATCAGACCTCGCCATCAGATAATGGATAAAGCACTCACAGGATGGGGCACGTTGCTGTAATAAGGAAATTATTATCTTTCAGCTTCACAACTTCCTGATACATCTCAAAGTTCATTCTGAAAGAACTATTCTAAAAGGCCGCAAGAGGCTTACCCCTTGAGGCACAGATGCCTCACGAGGCTTTCATTAAATGCATCGTGCGTATTCATTGAATGCCTTTTGTCAAGACTTGTGTGCCTTGTTTACTGAGGCTTATGCCTCAGGATGGCTGAGGTATGAGCTCATTTTTCTAATGTTGTACAATTTTTTTTTTTTTTTTTTTCACGATCTTCATTTACAAGAAGGGAAGGGCAAGGGACACGTCCATTGCATGTAGAGGATGACGACGAAGAATGAGATGAAACTTTAGAGAGGAGAATAACTAGGGAATCACATTTTAAAGATCCAAGAATATATGAGAGACTTCAAGACAAGTTTTACTTCTAGCAGCAGATTACAATTTTGTTATTCGATTACTAATTTAAAAACTTAGCTTTTGCTACTTTATTGATCTACTTTATGTTTGTTTGCAAGTTGGTCTTTAAATTTTGTTAATTTGTTTCATTATGGATCTTCAAGATGGTTTATAGTTTATCATGACAATATTTTTTATATTATATTATTTTGAATTATTTTATAGGTTTGTCTCGAAGCTTATACCTCAGATCACATATATAAAATGCCTCAGTACTCAATCAAGTATTTTAAACATTGTCTAAAATCATCTTTCATTAACCTAATCATTCACAAAAATACCTTTTTTATAATGACTCGTGCTTAACGAGAAAAGAGTCAATGAATGCATAGAATGTGGGGCAATGAAAAAATGAAAAGCTAGTACCATTATGAAATAAAGTCCTCAATACCGTAAGGAAAGTAAAACTCATTACCTGACACCAAGATCTCTTTCTCCAGTTGAGCAGAGAAGCTCTGCAATAAAATGCAAATAATCTATCTGAGCGGAAATATAACAAGTCTTGCAACCAGAAACTGATGTTTACGTATGCAAAAGTATATGCAAAACTCCTAGTCTGCCACCATCAAATAATGAAAATACACAGAAGGAAACAGCCACAAAGTGGCTGCTCAAACCAGAACTGACAACATCTGCAGTTATCAACCCAATTAGTTTGCAGTGCACTAAGAAATGCCCTCAACTACCTAGTCAATACAAAATACTAGACTGAAAAATCTGAAAGTTCCAAGATGCTATTCATGCATCTGAACATTGAATAAGCTAATGAAATTTGACTATTGACAGACCAATGAGCTTTTTATTCTGTTCCGATAGCATTTTTGCATTACCATGACACCTAATGGTTTCTCAAACTACCATACACCTAGATCTAATGATTGTTTATAAATGAGAGAAAAGATAATATATTGGAAGGCTAAAATCTTACAAATGAATCAGCACAGGCTTCAGCAGCTTGCAGTCGTTCTTCATGCATGTCTTCTGTCATAAGTGGTGGATCCTACGATAAATTTAAAGAATCATGTTATTTACAGCTAATTGAGGGAGGGAGAGAGGCAATAGGGGCAAAACTAGCTGCTCAAGATAATTAACCTGGGTGATAGGAGCATGCATAACCTCACGTGAGTGTAAAAGCATCATAGCAGGTAAAGCACCAGCTGAACCCCTCCTGTCATGTTCTGAAGACTTGCTTATAGCAGACGTTGCAATTTCATGATGTTTAGAGTCATAACTGGCTTCTTCAGTTTTAGGACTGAGCAAACCATTTGAAGCCGATTGGCTGTTAACATGAATATAATAAATAAATCAAGGAAAAAAGGAAAAAATAAAAGTTAATTGCAAGGGATGTCATTGTAAAAGAAAATCAGATCAATAAAGAAACAGAATTATGTTGCAACTCTGTAACAGTAAAAGACCATTGCCGTCCACAGTGACAAGAGGGGAAAAGTTCACACAATTGATCCATTCTTGAAATATCACCACAGTGCGCCACATATAATCTACTAGACAAATCTTTCGGGGTTAGCACAGCCTAAAGTGAGGAACAACCCATGAATACACTGTACCGAGATATATAGAAAGAACAAGATACCACCAAACATGACCTCAACTAGCATTGTCGTCCTTAAAACATTTTACACTGACCATGTAAGGCAACTTACTAATTATTACAACTGATATGAATTAGTGGTGCAACAACCAAACTATATCGTGGACATGAATTTAACTTCAGATTGTAATTAAAAAGTACTAGCTCTACTCAATTCTGCTGATTTCACCGGAGTATATTCCTACATAAAGGGTCAAAAATATGTTTGACACGAGAGCAATTTTGTAGCCTGGCAAACTACAAGAGCAGAAAAATTTATAGCCACATGTAGAGAAAAAACAAGCATATTAGTAACGTCGGTCATCCTTCGTCACGTATCGCCAAGTTCTCAAAGACTTGCCTCATAAAACCACAACTTCAACAGTGCTACTATTGTGACTACTAATGGAAATTATTATTGTTCTTATTCCATTAGTGAAAAGAATCTAAAAGTCTAATTATGAAAATGATGTAGACACCAAGGCAATATATTCTATCTTTAGTTTTTTGATTCTCTAATCTCATTTTCTGGAAACTAATAGTAAAAGCTTGTCAGATAGTGTACATACAAGCTGGTCAAACCTGCTTATAAGCAATTGTAGTGTTGAGGGTGTGTTTGAGCCACATTATTTTGGAAGAATGTATTTTGGAATAGTAGATTGATAGGGAATGTGTGATTGAAAAAGAAGGAAAGGTTATTGATATGATGGAAAATATTATTTTATTGAAAAATGTGTANGTTAAAAATGACTAGAAGAATAAAAAATTTAATGTGTACCAAACTGGGGCTAAATGTTTATAAGAGAGTTAATAAGCACAAAAGACGATAAAAGAACCATTAAGAGCTTGGAAGAATTTCAAAAAAGCTAGGTTATCCCAGCTTCATTTTCTTTAAATATTTGTCAAGAATTTAGGTTTGACCAAGTAAAAGATCACAGTGCACTACTTATTTTCTAAAATTCATTAACCACCCCTACCAATCCCAATCCCCCAACCGAAGAGGTACCACACTCCTTCAGCATCAGGCTAGTCCTACTCCTCCCTTGACAATAACAGCCCAACTATCTCACCTTCCCCTGGGCACCCACCCACCATTAACAGTACAACCTCCACATCAGCCACCAAAACCAATATGAAGTGAGGGTGGTGACATGGCTGTGGAGAATAGATTAAAAAAATAAAGCAAGAAGATTAATGAGCTGTGAGGAAGAAAAACAAAAGAAAAAAATGGAGGGAGGAACCACGTGTTTGGTGGAAAAAAAATGAGAAAAATAAGAAAAGGAAAGGGAAAGTGACAAAACTACAAAGAAATTAAAACTTGAATGAATTTTATTATTCAAATGTTGACCAAGTTATTAATGCAGTAATTCTTGAAGGTAAATAGATGTTAGAAACATTTGCACAAACAAGTTTACAATTTCATGGTCCACACAAAAACTTATTTCCAATGAATTGGGGTTGGTCAGATGAATTTTTTATGCCACTTTGTTCACTTCATTACTACATCTATTAGAAGATTCAAAGCAACTAGATCCTAGCTACCACAACAGGGCATGTTAGTATTGGTCTACGCCTCCCTCTTCTAACCGTCTCTAACGATATTGTATCACTCTAATGAATGCAAGCCTCTTTAGTTCCACGCAAATCATGCCCCACTCACATAAGTTGTTATATTCCCTTATTTAATCCTTAACCGGTGCCATCTCAACTTTTTGCGTAGATTGTCATTTCTTTTGTTTTCCATTCTGGCATAATATCACATATCCATCTTAATATCCTCATTTCTACCAAGTTCGTCTTATTATCCTTTAAAGATCCAACATTCTATAGGATTAGGCGAATAATGGTAGAGAGGCAAGTTAAATGTTGTTAAAAGATCAGTTAAAGACTCAACTAGTGCTGCTTGGTTATGGTTTGTAAAAGAAGCACAGAACCAGAAGTGGAACTAACGTAAAAATGAAGATAAAGATAAGAGGGACAAAGATGCAATGGATAGCGGAGGAGGAAGACTAAAGCAGGTCAACACCTCAATGAGGGTGAGTTGGGATCCTAAAATTCAGTGAAGGGAGCTAAATGGAACAAGCACCTCATCAAACAGATGATTTATCTTTGTTTAGAAAAGAGACCGTGTTATCTTTAAATTAATCAACATATTGATGAAACAAAGAAAATAGAAAGTGAAGAAAGAGAAGCAGAGAAAAGAAGTGGGAGAGGAAGAGAGAGTAGGAGAGGAATTGGAGGAAGAAATTTCGTTATTCAATATTTTAATGCTCTCATAGGGAATATAGTGAAGTTACGACCCTCAATCTATTTCCTTAGTAAGAAAAACTGGGAGAGGAAATCTTTTCTTTCTACGAATAAGATAACGTGTTCAGTTAATTCAACAAATGAGTTTTTCTACCCCCAGGGCCTTCAGCCCCACGGGCCACAGGTCAGATAAGGGAGCGGAGGCTCCCCCAATTCTTTTACCTTTCCACAGGGATTAGGGGATTGTCAACCTCACTCTCAATGACTAGAGAGTACTCGTGTATTTGGAAACGTAAGTTTCTAAACGTGCCACAACTGAAAAACCATAGGTCTAAATAGAAATCTCAGTCTAAATGGAAATCACAATGCTAAATAACTTTCGATTTACATTCTTAGCAAGAAAGAAAATTCATTTATTTATCAATTCATTTCATAGTCTCTCATTGAGGAGAGCAAAGATGTCCATTTGAAAAAAATTCCTAACTGATCAAAATTAGATTGTAATTACGCAAATAAATGATCTCTCACTTGTTCTTCACCTTTCACATTCACCATCAAAAACTTCACTGACTTCACGAGGAGTGAAGAACCTTTTATCCTGAAGATCTTCCTGAATTTTAGTCAAACCAATACTTCATGTTAGAAGGCCAAGCACGACGTAATCCAAGCACTACAAAGAGAAAGATTAGAAGTAAATTACCATGGCATCATCAGGTGCGAAGTCATGTCTACTCACGTCAGAAAGCTTTGGACGTTGTCTATCTATGCATATTGCAAGCTGAACACCAAAATAACAAATTCATTAAATAATTTCGAGAAAGATAATTTCATAATAAGAGGCGCAAAGTAAAAACGGGTTCAGGATGTGCCGCAGGAAGAATGAGCCCCTCAAAGCATGTTACAATGAAATTAACACTATTGTGAATCCAGGATTTGAGAGTTACTACTCACAAAAGAGTCATGTTCACATTTCAACTGATCAATCAATGCCGTGCGAAAACTGAGCATATGACAATTTTATAACCAATAATAAATTCAAAAGACACAACTATTCGACTTTATCTTGTAAGTTCTCAGAAATCAATTTCACTTAAGTAACACTGTACAATAGGTAACTATATAATACACATTTGAAACCAAATCATTTCCCCTATGTCAATGAAACAGTTTAAAAGCTCACCGTAAACTGGAGAATACCATGCAACAAAATTGCCATCAATAAGACAAGAAAACTAACTCGTGCATGATCAAATTCACGAACCATTCACTTGTATATAACACATAAATAGTCTTACAATAACATAAGAAACTAACCATATGTAGTTTCTGATTGATCAAACACGTGGACAAGTCAATTACACCATTGGCAGGCATTCTTGGTAATGGTTGTGACTCTTCCCAACACCAACGAACTTCTCGAACAAACTCCATCCACAGTACAGCAATAGCTAATAAAACAAACAACAATAGAAGTAGTAAGTGGAGTGTAAATGTCATTTAAAGAAAATCGGTACGGCAATATTTTAGCAGCTCATTTGGCTCCTACAGAATATTATCAAACAAATAACTCGTAAACTTGCATATTTACCGTGTATATTACAATTACCAAACCAAAGCGCGTGTAAACAGAACTGAGCAAAAAGCGAGTCAAGTGCTCCGCCTTTAATAGCTCGAGAACCCCTATTTTCTTGCATAGAAAGATATGGTTGACCTTCTGCAACTGCATGAGAAACAAATTATACTCTGTAATAAATTGACACCCAAGTGAATTCATAGTCAGTGCAAAAAAAAAATATATATATATATATGTATTCATGAGCTTGGCAACATGTAATCAGCAAGATCGTGCGTATTTCAGTCTTCAGATATAGGAATTATTATTTATCTTCAAAAGAAGAGTTCATTTTCTAGAAGCTTTTGTCAAATACTTTACATTCAATCCAATGGGCTACAGCTGAGGCTTCCCTATCCCTGCCTTTCCTATGCAAAGTTCCCAGCAAAATACCATTTTTCATCCAATTTTCTTTATCATCAGTTGTAGAAGTGAAAATGTAAATTTAGGAAAAGAGTTCAGCATGAAATAACTCAAAAGTTTTGAGAAGCAACAGTTACAACTGTCGACCAAAAACAAACAAGGATTATTGCCCATTTACAATATTAGTAAACAATGTAGCAGCAAAAAAGATGTGGAAAATCCGGATTTATTGTTATGTATTTTAGGGGTTAATTGGCTGGAATAAACAGATTTATTCTTTGACTAAGTCTGGTAGATTAGGAGTTTTATTGTACATCCCTTGATTTAAGGGATTGTTATTTTCATTTATTCATTTCCTTATTTAGGAGAATTTGTACAGCAAGCCAGCTGCTCCTTTCCTATAAATTTCCTTGAATATTGTACTAGAATTTCATTCAAAATAAAAAGAAAAAATTCTCCTAAATATTCTTTAAAAGAAAATGTTTGCCACTTTATACCCTGGTGAAAGAGATCTTTTAACACACGATCAAGAACTGTTGGTGGAGGAATGACTGCTGAAGATTTCAAATTGTCAGATCCTGAGTTCTCGATTGCTGGAGAAACAAAAAGAATGGCACAATAAAAATCATTAACTTGCACTCGAAAAAACTAGCATAACCAGAAGTTGAAGTTTGCCAAAGATGTTAATGTATCAATAGTAATTCATATTCAACACAGAGAAAGATACATCAACATTCTTCGAACCTGACACAAGATCTTCCATAAATTTAGCCTCCAAGGACATTTCCAAGGCCTTAACCAGAAGGTACAACTGTGACGCGAATCCAACTGTCTTTCCATCAGAAATATCACTGCTGAACATGAATGAATACCGTCACCTTATCACTCAACAACCAAGGAGTAAAGATATTCATATCCATCATAGATTGAACATCCAAAATCAATAACAAACTAACTTCCCTAAACACGCATGGGTGGGGGAGAGAATTGCGGAGACACCATCACTGTGACTCAAGGTGGGTTAACCATGACAAAATTATGAAAATGACAGTTCACTATTCTGAATAAAAACTTCTGATGATTTTCTATCATCTCTCCTCGACAGTCAACTTCTTAATAAATCGTTCATATTGGGAGGTGTAAACATGTATAAATTGGGAAAATGTGATTCTCATACATCCCTGTAGAACGTGTAATATGATTGTCAAATAATTGTATTTGACTAGGCTTAATTATGTTTAATTGTTTGATTAATTGTGGAAAAGAATTATGAATGCTAAATTTAGGAGAGAATTGTGTAGCTTACAAGGGAATTTCTTTACCTCTGTGTATAAATATACCAGTTTCATTGTCAAAGATTGGAAAACTCGCTCAAAAGCTGCCAGATCTGGTTTGAACCCCGCAACTGGGGTAAAGCAAGGATGCTATCATTCTGAACATTTTTATTTTCAGTTAAGTTCTTTTCCAACCGGTTCAATACATATTCAATTCTGCTTAGTCTATTACTCTATTTTCCTGGCAGTTCAAAATGTTCAGACTTGTTCACCACTGGGTTGAACACTTTTGCACTAGATTGCAGTACTATAGTCCCTTAGATTATCTCGCTCTTATTTCTAGTGCTTTGAACTTTTGCATATCATCTTATTTACTATTCAATCAATTGCTCAAAATGGTTTCTTTATGTTACTCTTTGTGGATACATACTGTAATCTTTTTCTCAATCCCAGCAAGCCAGTCTCTCATCATTTTGTGCCTTAGCTCGTTCTATCATCTTATGCTACTGATATGGTCTGTGAAGCTGCTGGCTAATAGATTGGTTAGGAAAACAGATGTTGTAAATGATTAATCACAGTTGAAGATGAATATGTGGAAGTATAAGTCTGTATTTCTTATTGTACTCAAATGGAAAATAGAAATCGAAAGATACTCCAAGGCATTCGAGAGGCTTGGCTCTCCTCGCTATTCTCACTACTTGCTTGAATGATCCTCTAATTCCCCTCCCCCATAATATTTATAGACAACTCCTAACTGACTCACTATCATTTCCTCCTAAATGATAACAAACTACAACTGAAAATAATAACAGGTTGCCTCTTATTCTTCTTGCGTATGTGAACGTAATCGGGAGCCTATCATTACCCGCCGCTCCGGAATCCACCTTATCCTCAGGGTGGAAGTTGTTGATGTCTTGGTAAATTCATCATGCGACCACACCATTTTCCTTACAAGCACTCCAATCATGGTCACCATGGAGAAGGGATGTTTCAGTCTTTTGAAGTGGACGGACACACTCGGTCAAGCAACTATCACAAATATAATATCCAAGGCAACTCCATAGCCCGTTGCCCCTACCCACAAAACATCCAATGTTTGAACCCGACGAGTTGAAAAATTATAGCTGACCACAACGTTGATTAACAATATCGTATGGTCATAATCAATCTGCCCCTGGAATTTCATCATCCTTGAGAGCTCCATTTTTCCCCATCCCCGTTTTCCATCTCTATGAAGCATACTTCCTCCAAATTATCAATTACCACCAACACTTGTAACTCTTTAATTTCACAATTATGGCCCACTAGATTTTTCTCGTCACAATGAAGGCAAAAAACATTTTCCATCCTCTTTTGAAGCTCTGAAACAATGAGTTGATTGTGTGGTTGTGATTGCTTCAGTTTGATGAATTTTGAAGTAATGGTAACTGATTTTGGGGTTGAAAATTCAGTTTGATGAATTTTGGAGTAATGGTAACTGATTTTGGGATTGAAAATGAAGGTGAATTTTGATTAAGAGGTGGGTTGGAGACCAATTTCAGGGGTGAAGGGAATCTCTGTTTTGCTAATTGGTGAGGAAGTCACGGAGTTCCTATGGTAAGAAGCAATTGGACTTGTATTTCCTTTTGGGCCTGATTCTCCTTGGGCTTGTTTCAAAAGTAAATTTACTTCTACTTGATGGGCCCTCTCCAAACCCAAGCCCACTTGTTTGTTTATATTTATATGAAAATAAGCCCCAATTTCCATTCCATTCTCTTCCATTTTCTTCATCGCGTTCTTCGTCTCCTCTTGCAATAGTCCAGGCTCTTCTGACGAAGGAGAATCTAGGGCTTCCAACATCTCCTCTTCCTTTTTCGTCGTGCCTTGTTCATGATGCCGACTGAATTTCTCTGGAAATGAGCAGAATTGCTCAAGCAACAAGCTCTTCAATTCTTTCCAAGTTCATACCGGTCAGAGTCGATCTACCTGTTGATACCAATTCCATGCTTCGCCGTCAAAACATGCTGTGGCAGCCTCTATTTTTCTGCCGTAACTAATTTCTGGAGAAAATCTTCTCCGCTCTAGAGATCCACCACTCGGTACTATTGCCTAAAAGATGGAGATTATGAGTTGCCCTTGTGAATCCAATCCTAATTCCTCTTCTCGGTCACCTTCTTCCAATAGCATTAACATCTTTTCCAATCGATTCAATATCGATCCCCAACTCTCTTCCATTTCCTTCCTGAATTTTGTAGCCACCCTCCCTAGAATCGAGGGCTCTAATACCAATGGATAGGAACCTGCTTTTGCTTTTGAAATTCAACTGATGGAATGATAGGCCCCCGATTACATTCATATATGCAAGAAGAATAAGAGGCAATCTGTTATTATTTTCAGCTGTAGTTTGTTATCATTTGGGGGGAAAGGATGGTGAGCCAGTTAGGAGTTGTCTATAAATGTTATGGGGGAGGGGAATTAGAGAATCATTCAAGCAAGTAGTGAGAATAGTGAGGAGAGCCAAGCCTCTTGAATGCCTTGGAGTGTCTTTCGATTTCTATTTTCCAATTTAGTACAATAAAAAATATAGACTTATAGTTCCACATATTCATCTTCAATTGTACTTAATTATTTATAACATGCGTTTTCCTAACCAATCTATTAATCAGCAGCTTCACGGGACCATATTAGTAGCATTAGAGGGCATTTCATTTGGCAGCAGAGTAGAGGAAATTCTATCAACTGGCGTGCGAACTTCTGTAGGTCTAGAACAAGGGAATTCCATCAGTTGAATCACAAAAGCGGTTCCTATTAGCTTCCCATTCAATTTTTTTTTTTTTGAATTATTGATTATGTTTGCAGTTAATACAATAAATTTAGTTAACTTCTGCAAGAAGGGCTGGACCTACTGCTGCTAACCCTAGCCTCCCGAATGGTTCCCTCCC
>CAIGRS010277507.1:0-19485 GCA_903798395.1 Fraxinus floribunda
AATCGTACACTTGCGGTGATTTTTATTCGAAACATATTTTCGTTAACATCCCCTATAAGGGATTGGTTTACTAAATTTGTTGATCAAAATGGGGGGCAAGTTCAGATGGGAAATTACACGAGTTGTCAGATAAAGGGAATAGGAAAGGTGATTCTTCAAACCGATAACAACAAAATACTCAAATTTGATAAGGTCAGATTTGTTCCTGAATTAAAGAGAAATTTGATTTCCTTAGGGGAGTTAGATAAAGACTATGATATAAGAATCCACAAATGCTTCATCAAGCTTCATCTAAACAATAAAGAAATCATTTCTTTGCCCAAGATTAATGGGATCTGCTGCTGTGAATATAAAATCTGACAAGTCTTTAATCTGGTACAAAAGGCTTGGCCACACGTCTGAAAATGGATTAACAATCTTAAATAAACTTGGTTATTTTGGGAAAGACAACTTTACAAAACTTATCCTTTGTGAAGACTGTACTTTTGGAAAACAAAATAAGCTTCCTTTTTAAAATTGGAGTCCATAAATTCATTTCAATTTTGGACTATTAACATGCTAACATGTGGGGTCCCTCATCTATGAATACCTTGAGTGGTTTCAGATTCTACTTGCTTATAGTAGATAGTTTTTCAAGAAAAGTATGGACTTTTCTTTTGAAACACAAGTCTGATACTTTTCAAAATTTCAAACAATAGAAATTGATGATTGAAAATCAAACCAATAAGAAGATCAAAGAACTTTGGACTGACAATGACTTTGAATTCTGCAATATGGAATTTGACTCTTTCTGTAAAGAAAATGGAATTCTAAAGCATAGAACTAAGACATACACCCCTCAGCAAACTAGTATTGCTTAGAGGATGAATAGGACATTATTGGAGAAGGTCAGGTGTATGATTTACATTCTGGTCTTCCAAAAAAAATTTTTGGTGAGAAGCTTTAAAAACTGCCACATATATCATTAACAGAAGCCCTTCAAGTGCCATTGATTTTCAAATCCTTGAGAAAATGTCGTCTAACAATGTGCCTGATTACAATAGACTTAAGGTTTTTGGATGTGCTGCCTATTTCCATCAAAATGAAGGAAAACTTGAACCAATAACCTTGAAGTGTGTCTTCTTGGGGTATGGAGAAAAGACCAAATGAACTTTGGGTTAAATGTAAAAATGGTTTTCATGTTATTATCAGCAAAAATGTTATCTTTAATGAAAATCACTTCCCCCGCAAGACTCAATCTGAAACTGTATCTGATAATACTGATCCTACCATTGAGACCATTCTTGAAAATCAATCAAATAGTCATAATGATTTGATTGAGGTGGAGTCTACTGAATCTCAAGCTAATCAGGATCTGGGTGAACCTGATGATGAAACTGAATCTATTAATCCCTCATGGCTGACTATCAACTGACTAAAGACAGAGATAGAAGGAACACGATTCCTTCTACTAGGTTTAACAGTGATGATTTTGTTACTCTGTTTACTATTCTTGATTCTTTTAATTATGAACCCTCCACTTTTGAAGAAGCTATCAATTGTTCTGAGTTTAAGTTTTGGAAAGAAGCTATGAATGAAAAAATGGAATCTTTGATAAAAAAAAAAAGAACTTGAATTTTGGTTAATAAACCTGAAAATCAGAAAGTAGTTGACTTTAAATGGATTTTCAAAATTAAAGAAGGGAATTCTAATGTAGGAGGTAAAAGATATAAAACTAGACTTGTTGCCAAGGGCTTCGTTCAAAAAAATAGGAGTGGACTACAATGAGATATTTTATCCTGTTGCTAAATACACCTCTATTAGAATTCTCTTGCCCTGAATTTTAACCGGGAACTTGATCAGCTTGATGTAAAGACTGCTTTTCTGAATGGAGATCTTAAGGAGACCATTTATATAAGACAACTTGTGGGTTATGAAGTAAAATCTAATGCTCATAAGGTCTGCCCGTTGAAAAAATCTCTTTATGACTTAAAGAAAGCTCCCAGACAATAGTATAAAAAGTTCAATTTTTATATTAAGACTTTGGGTTTTGTTAAGAGCAATTATGACTCTTGTCTCTTCTTCAAAGGGTCAGGAGGTCCTGAATCTATTTACTTGCTTTTATATGTTAATGATATGTTACTTGCTTGTCAAAACAGATCTGAAATAGATTCTATTAAATCAAAACTAAAATCTGAGTTTGAAATGAAAGATTTAGGACAAGTTAAAAAGATTCTAGGCATAGAAATAGAAAGAAACAGAACGATTGCATGTTATGGTTAAAACAGTGTGCATACGTTAAGAAAATACTTGAAATTTTTTCTATGATTGACTGTAAACCCGCTTCTTTACCTATTATCAATCATTTCAAACTATCTAGTGAACAATCACCTAAAACTGATGAAGAGCTTAAAAGAATGGAAAACATTCCCTATGCTAACACTTTTGGATCCATAATGTATCTTATGGTTTGTACTAGACTTGATTTGGCTCATGGAATAAGCATTTTAAGTAGATTTATGGCTAATTCTGGTGAGATACATTGGTTGGCCACGAAATGGATGTTAAAAATACTTGAAAGGCTCAACTGATTTGGGCCTGTTGTTTAAAAAATGTAATGAATACATTATTTTGAAAGGCTACACTGATTCTGATTTTGCTGGAGATTTAGGTTAGAGAAGATCTACATCTTCTTATGTTTTCACTTTGTGTGATAACTGCATTAGCTGAAAATCTCAATTGCAAAAACTTGTTACCTTGTCTTTTACAGAGGTAGAATATACAGCTGCATGTGATGTTGTTAAGGAAAGTCTTTGGTTAAAATGGTTACTTAATGAAATTGGCTTTGTAAATAATTCTGTCAAAATTTATACTGATAATCAGAGTGCTATACGTCTCAGCAAAAATCTCATGTATCATGATCGAACTAAACATGTTGATATTAAGTTCCACTTTGTGAGGAACATGGCTGAAAAAGGTTTGATTAGTCTAGAGAAAATTTCAACTGAGTTTAACCCTTCTGATTTGGGAACCAAAGTTTTACCTTTAAACAAATTTAAAAACTGCTTGAATACTCTAAACATTACTGATTTGTAGTAAGTTTAGAATAATTAAGTAGGGCTATGTGTGAATAAATTTTAACTTTTCTGTTTTTATTTCTACAGGTTAAATAAAAGCAAATGGTACATAATGGTTCTCTAGTACACATAAGTCACCAAAAAATTTTCAGCAAGGTGGAGCTTGTTATGAAATTGGATTGCCTCAAAATTCTTGGCCCAGTTGATTGTGTTGGACCAGTGTTGAACCGGATCTTTGGCCCAAAAATGTTATTACTTGGTTAATAAATCGTGCTTGCACTTTTACACGCCTTTATCAATTTTCTTGGCTTTGTGATCCGGCTCTACACTTGGCCAGATCTCCGCCGTTGATGAATGGCTCTTGATCTCCCTGCCTTAAGTCATTCTCGAAGCTTCATTTTCTGGTGTAACTGTTCAGTACCTTTTGAGAGGTTTTCTCTCTGTGTGACTAGGGTTCATCTCTCTATTTCTGCCGTTTGTAAATCTAAGTGATTTCTATATAATTTCTAAGTGATAAGGCAATAAGGTAATGAGTGCACTTGATGTATATTCTGTGAGGTTGTGTATATTCTGAGTGATTTGAGGCGAGAGTGAGATTCTGATTTCTTCTTACATTGTAATTCTGTTCATGGTGATTTTTAGTGGAACTAGAGTATAATCCATTTGTGTGGATGCTCAATGGATGAGTAGGCATCTGACTGAACATTCGGGCCTTTGGAAAAAAAATCATTTGTGTTCTTTTTACTTTTTCGCGATCTACTGCTTTATTTGTAATCTTTGGGAACTGTGGGACCAACTTGTCTCTCTTTGAGCATGTTTGGAGAGTAAGCATCTTTCTTGTATGTTTGAAGTTACAAATTGTGCGGATCAAAATGTGTGCAGTTGTGAATCACACAACTTATAACCTAAATAAGTTGAGAATTAAAACCTCTTGCACCATTAAAAAAGATGACGTTTGATACCAGGAGTACATAGGTTGGAGATAATTTATGTAATAAAATAATTAGGTTGGACATTTGTGGAATCTGACGAGATACTGATGTGGAAGTAGATACCATTGGCTGAGAGACAAGTCGACCATTCAGCCTAACAATAAACAAATGAGTAAAATATTAAATTTAATTAATTAGGGTTTCCCCATCCCTTAAGCTTTTGTGTGGAATGCACGTAACATAATGCAAATCGATATTTTATAGACAAATGCAGTCAGCTTTTGTTATTTTATTAATATTCAACTTTATAAACAGCATTAGTCTGACATAAGCCCGTGAATAAAAGGGACACACAAATATATTTATTGTTAATTTCAGTTCGAGTGAAATTTTAAATTGGTCACTCTATTAGTTGTATCCACTCAAGATTTAACATCAACCCATTAAAACGATTATTGTGTGAAATTACATATATATCTTCAAAATGAAATGCATTTCTACAAATAAAATTTCTAATTGCTCCTTTTACCTTAATCCTAATGTTTGTAATTAGAAGTAGTATGTCGCAACTGAGGAAAAATAGTGGAAGGTATTATTTTGATTGTTAAGTTTTTAACGTTAGATACATCTTTAATAAGGGTAACAAAAAGTCATCAATTATATAATATATTTTAATTTCTGTTATCAATATTATTGAAATTAACTAAATATATTAAACACAATTTGAACTTTCATATTCTTTAGCATATATTTCACATCCTCAATTATCAATCACAAATAAGTGATGCACACATTCCATCATCATTACAAATACATACATCTCTTATACAAAATTAATTAATTAATTATTTCTTTAAATTTAGTTAGGTTTGAAGTTAAGGGGGGTATTTGATGTACATTTTTTTTAAGCAAAAAATGCATTTTATGATGTGATGTAATGGAAAATATGTGGTTAAAAAATAAAGAAAATTTTTGAATTTGCGTGTAATATTATTTTATTGAAAAATGTGTAGTTGAAAATGAGTTTTGGAAGAATGAATTTTGAAAAGAATGTGGATCAAACAGGGTCAAAATGCAAATATTGATCAACTTAACCCCACCAATAAAATAATAATAATAATAATAAAGTTTGTAATTAATTAAGATTTGGTGCATCTCCATAGTGGGGGGTCCTGCTGCTTTTAAAGAAGCCGTGGTAAGTGGTAATTGGGCAGAACAGAAATAGAATCCACATTTTAATTTTATTTATTTCTCCAAAAGATGGTATGACAATTAAATCTCAACTTTGAGAGGGGATGCGGCGATCCGAATCTAATAGTGAATGGAATGTCCCTTGAGGATTTAAAGAGGCGTCCCATTATCATTTATTATTACTATTACATCACAACACGACTTTTACATATAAATTATAATGTTATTGTTAGAATTAGAGGCGAAATCACGGCTGACTCCCTGCCCCCATACTAAATCCGTCCTTGAACCTCAGATAATTAAAGAAGACAAGTGCACAGGTTGCCGCATACAACATTATTATTAATCACACAAAATATACATTATCATATGAATAATAATATTAACATATTCAGTCCCAAACAAATGGGATTCAAACTCCTCCACGAACTACCTACTGCACTACCCCATGTAATGTGTCGATGTGTTAAAAATCTTCTCTTTTTTTTTTTTTTTTTGTAAAAATGTGTTGTATGAATACCGAAAATAGGTTCAAGACAACAAATCTCAACTCTATTGACTAAATGGTCAATGAAGTTTATTTAACATTACAATGATTAGAGTGTTGTAAAAATTACAACAATAATCATTGTAGCGTGATTTTTATACAAATGGTCACAGAGGTAGTGAAATTAACATCCAATTTGAAGTGACACCAGTTAAATGTCAAGGTGGACTAATGTACGTAATTCAATTTGTTGTATTTAAATGAAGATCATCGCAGTCCTGATGTACTTTTTAGGCCTACCAAGACAAGATTGAGGGGATTGTGATTCCCCTACCATGAAATAATTGAATACAGTGGAAAGGCATATGCCTAACCTCCTGCAAAAGGAATAAAAACTCAAAAGAGGAGGTACTATCTCCTACACACACACAAAGAAAAAAGAAAAAGAAACAAAATAGCCTAATCAAGTATTCGGGTGCAAAGTCATCAGGGAAAGTCAAAAGGATCATACTCCTGACTAAAAAAGTTGTTCACAGCCATAGCTAGTGAGTTAGCTACCTAATTTGTCTAATGATATATATGAAAAGTAGTTTCAAGATCGAAGGAGACTAGGTGCCTAATCTATTGAGGGTAGCCTAGATAGACCATAGATCTCCTCCAAGTGTGAAGTAGTGAATCATAGCAGAAAAGTTCTCCTCTATCTATAAACTCGAGAGACTAAATCGATGCGCAAGAAGGATCCTATCAAGAATCAACATCTCATCTTCTAGAATAGGACAAATACCATAGGATGAGAAGAATGGACGAATGCATCGTCTAGAGTAATCCTAGATAATACCCTGCCATCAACAAAATTATTCTGACGCACCCATCGATTTTGATCTTATAGGGTCCCACCACTACAGCGTGCTAGAAAACTAGAATATGAGGAGGATGTGGGGCTGGCGAGAGCAATACCAAATAAATGGGTAATATATAAGTCCCTTTGTTGGTGCACAAATCAAAATAAACGGCTTGTGTGAAAATAAAATAGTTCGATATGCCTTCCATATGATCATTCAAGGCTCCATGCTATATGTAATTGATTATCTAATATGCCCCCTCAAGATGTAGCTCCAAAGGAGACGCAAATCTTGACCCTTAATTCTTGGAAGTGGTTTGGTAAGAGCGTCGACAAGTTGATCTGTTGAGGAAACATGAGTAACACGAAGAGCACCTGATTGAACCTGACCCCGAATGAAGTGATAGTCAATTGCCACATGTTTCATGCGTGAATGAAAGACGGGGTTAGAACAGAGATAGGTGGCACCAACATTGTCACAATAGATAACATGCGATGTAAGAAGAGTGATACCAACTCTGTGCAAAGGGAACAAATCCAATCGATTTCTGAAGTAGTAGCGAAAACTGAACGATACTCAGCTTCTGTGGATGACCGAGCAACTGTACACTGTTTCTTGGATGACCAAGAAATAGGATGACGACCAAGATAGAAAATATAGGCACTTGTAGAGATATAGTTGTCTTTGTTGCCAACCTAATCTGCATCTGAGAAGGCATGAAGAGATAGTGGATTTTCCTTATAAAGAAATAAGCCATGAGTCAATGTGCTACATAGTTATCGAAGCAGTCGTTTTGCAGTATTCCAATGTTCAGACGTCGGGCGATGCATGAATTAGGAAAGCTTGTTAACAGCATATGCTATGTATGGGTGAGTGAGGCAAAGGTATTGTAGACTGCTAACAATTGTTCTATATTCTATGTAGTCAGTTAGAGCCGTACCAGAGTGAAATGTGAGATTTCCATCTGTAACAAGTGGTGTAGCAACATGTTTTACACCAAACATTTTCGTATGGGCAAGAAGATCAGTGATGTAGCGCCTCTGAGTAAGCAACAGACCAGATGGAGTGGTGAGAACCTCAATGTCGAGAAAACAAGACAAGATGCTAAGATCTTTGATTGAAAATATTAGTGCCGGAGATCAATGTAGCGATGAATAATATTGGTGTTGGTACCTGTGATAATAACATCATCCATATGAACAAGTAGATATATATAGTAGTGTCACTTGAGTGGAGGTGAATAGAGAAGTGTCTGAATGAGAATGTGGCCACTCCAAGGAAACTAGCTTGAGAATCGCTGTCCTGAAAGCGGTATTAAAAGTCCTCACCCTGTCGAAGCAGGACTTGAAATATGTCAGAGAACTAGTGTTAAACCTGGTCCAAAATCTCACCATATGTGAATAGGTGTGAATTGGTCTCAATGGCTAACAATACTAACATTAGGACACTAGATGACACCCATTCCACCGCTAAATCATAACATTAACTAGGAGCAGGCCTGCCACCATTTCCAACAAAAGAAGATGTTTAGAGAAATAATGGAACTCCAAAACATGCAATAGACATCATGGGGCATGTGGTGTGAGAGAACAAACTCCAAGGTAGATTTAGTAGAAAATCAATCTATGGTGTATCCTTTTACATAAGGAATCACGAGTATTATAGCATATTCGTATTCTCCCAATCCGCTCAGTTATAAAAGGTGAAAGATGATGTAATAGTCGATCAATGTCCTAACTATATCATCAAAGAAATTATGAACTCGAGGCGATGCATATTGTCAATGTCGTAGCAGTGTTAGTAGGATAGAGTTCCCTATCCAATAATCATGTCAAGATTAGCTATACAATGTGTGTTTCTATTATGAAACGACCAGTTTCAACTGTCGTCACAAAAGTGAGTCTGAATAAAGGACAGACACTAGCAATGGGTGGATATCTAAATAATATAAGCAAAAACTAAGCCCGTAGTGAAGGTTGTGATCGAAAGAGTTAATGGAGAAAATGTTAACCATATCATGTAGTCTCCTAAAGCCCAAATCCATCCTCCTCAATAGACATGCAAAGATCTTCTCACTTCCTTCAATGCAAACGATGTGGATAGTCCATAAAATCCCAAAGGAAAGCTATATAATCTGTAAAACATACAATGGAATGGAGTATAGGCCGTACTAGAGTAATGTAATCCAACCTTTGAGAGATAGTAGTCTCAATGTCAAGCCCGAAAATCCTACTTTTGACCTTATAATGAGGGATTATATAAAAAGATTAGTCTAGGCCCTTTTAATAAAGGACTCCCAAATGAAAGCTTGCCAATGCTCTAGTCTCCTAAACTGACAAATGAACACCCAACGTGGCAAGATCAAGCCACTTATCCTTTTTTACTAGTTGATCAGAAATACCCTTATGATGCTCAAGAGATTAAACCAGTTGCAGGATAGATTATTTCTAGCCATTGTTGAAAATAATCATATCTTCAGCAAAAGATAAGTGAAAAGCATCAGTAGTTCCCCTAGGTTTGTATAACATACTTAGATACCTTTAAAACTGGTGAGCTAGCAATTGGTAATGATAATCAATTGCAATAATAAATAGAGAATGAGAAATGAAATCACATGCCGAAGTCCATGTGATGAAGAAAAGAAATCGTATGGATGACCGTTAAGTATTATAGAGAATCGACACTTAGTAATGCATCGTTCGATCTGATCAATCCAAATACCATCTAAGTCAAACTGCTCCATATTGAAAGGAGAAATCCCTATCTATGTAACCATATGCTTTAGTCATATCGACCTTAAAGAAAACATTACCTCCCTACATCTTAAAATCAAGAGCTAGGAAGAAATTCTCACCAATAAGTTTGCATGCAATAAAGTTACTTTGTTGTGGGAAGATGATCAATAGAACTAAAGAACTCATTCATTGTTCAAGATTTTAGTAATCTCCTTATTGAATAGTGTGCATAGATCGATGGATCAAAATGCAAACCACCTGCAAGCACCATCTTTTTAGGATAAAAGTAATAGAGGTAATAACAATTCTTATGAGTAGATGACCACTAGCCAAAAAATCCAACATTGTCGACAAACATTCTCATCGATAATTTCATAGCACTGTGATAAAAAAAAAAAGGACGAAAAGCTATGTGAATCCATCGTAATATTACCATAAATGCTAAAAATCACTTTCGTACCTCACCTAACGTACGAAGCTGATTGTGTATCAAATTATCTACCTCAATCGCCCATCTAAGTGTAATGCCAAGTTGAGTAGGATCAATAGGCTGTAAATGGATAGACAAGAGATCCTAGTAAAAAGAGATAGTCACATTCTAAATGGTTGCAGAAATCTATAATAGATTTGTTAACTATTTCTTATGGACCAAATGTAAGATCGGATCCTTTGACCCTAGACCATCAAATAAAAGTAGCGGATATTAGGACCACCTTCATAAGCCCATCGTGAACAGCCTTCTATTTCCAGTACCCTTCCTCAATAGTTATGGTCCAGTTTAGCGAAGCCTGTGTCCAATGAAGTAGATCATGGTGTACTGGTGTAGGCTCCAAAGTCAGACACTTTTTCAACATCATCAACCCTGCTCTTTGCATAACTGACTAGTTGAACGATGTTACCAAACACATTTATTCCACCAACGCAACTTGTGTTTTAGTCTAAATAATTTCTCCCAAAGAGCAATCAGCCCTATAAGGTCGTTACGGAGGGATCGCTTTTGAGTGACAAAAGTTGAAAAAAAAAACATAATACTTACTCTAAATGTTAAAGAATCATAAGGGTCGAGGCCCATAGTCATTAGTTGAAGACTAATGAAGGAACAAGGCGAGTAATTAGAAGAAGTCCGATCTAGGTGCTTCACAACCAGATGTCAACACAAGGATGCAGACAAAGAATTAATCAGACTATATAAATGACTCTATATTCTAATGACAATTGAAGATGTGGACTATGAGCCGAGCCGAATTTTGAGTAAAGGTAAGAATGTCAACTTTAAGTAACACCTCAATAGGAGTCAGTGACTGAACCTACGAAACCATCAAGACTGAAGAAAAGGATCCAGTTCGACCATAAATGAAAAGGCCTTAAGAGCTAAGGACTAAGTGACAGCTACAATATGAGAAGGTACTAAGATAGGAGCTAATGTAGGAATAACATTAGCAACTATAAGCTTCATAGAAATCCCAACATATGCTGTCCTAATTCCTGTAATCGAAACCCACTGCTTAGGATGTTGGACATTTACCTCCTTACCCTTACCTTACATTTACTAGCCCCAACTAGTGTAGCCACTGCTAAAGTATCAACAACAATAGGGAGAGCAAAAGGCACCCCAACCTTGCACTCTATGTACCTGTACTTGGAGCAAAAAATAAGCCGTTTTTCATAAATCACAAACCGCTAAAAATTACATTACTCAATACCCTCAATTCATACCCTGTTAGAGAGCTTGTCCTTTAGATTAACTCCATACAAACTAGACCTCACTAGGTCTATGTAGATTTGAAGGTAGATCCGAAGTGGTCTTATCAATCATCAATGTTATCTTAACAGTCCTAAATAAAGAAAATGAAAAATTCTTGCATGCAAGTACACAGGTAGTTAAGGGGAAAAAATAAAAAAAAATGAAAAATTCTTGCACGCAAGTGCACATGTAGTAAAGGAAAAAAAAATACAAAAGGAGTAATCGAGATCTCATACTAAGGGTGAAAGTTATAATTTCATTTTAGCACATACATTGGACAACCATGAACATACCATGAAGGTTTTAAAAAGGGCCTACTTTAATCATCTTCATGTGTCAAGTAAATCAATATGTGCTTGTTACCAATAATTTCCAACCTAAAGTCACATGAAAATGTAAATTTCTGAAAGTTCTCACGTACAGAATTTGCCAACAAATGCAAACTTGAATGACTCGGCCAACATAGCCTCCTCATCAATTTATAAAGTAATGCTTGACTCTCCAAGGTTAATAAAAGGCTTTTTAGCCACAAACATCTAATAGATAGAATCAATCAGTACCTGAAGTTCAAAAATAAATGGCTTCCTTAAACTGTGTTCAATTTAAGAAAAACTTTGTTGATCAAACACTTTAGCAAAATATGTTTCTTTCTGGTCTTGATTAAATGTAGACCAAGCCTCTGAGGCAGAATTAGTGGTCGAAAACATCCAGAGCAGAAATGGGCCCTAGAAAGGACAACCATTGGCATTTGAGGTACACGTGCCTAGGTACCACAAGCTCACACGTTACATTTGTCACGCAAACGTGGAACTGATCGTTGTAGGTACAATGGATTGGTAACTGGATTTCTAGGTGTGAAAGAACTCCAATTGTTGTCCGATCATATTGTACAATTCCCTAGAAGGTATGATTCCCAATCTTAATTTCCTGATGTCTATTGATGGTCTCAAGGTAGGTGATAAGGTCATTGGACGACGACAAGTGAATTGAATCCATGTGGTAAGCACGATCATAGGGGCTAAGTCGACTCCTCAATTCGCGCGCGAGTCAAGGAAAAATGACGAAATTCAAGTCAATAGAGCATCAACTAAACCATTTGGATGAGACCCATGGTCAAAGAAGGATTAATTTGAGTTTACAATATAATAGATCGTGTTATAACATTATGAGACTGATCAATTGAGGTTCGAATGACTATCTCGGGATGTGTGAGCAATAAGCGCGATTCTCGAAGCATAAAATTAGCAATGTTGAACTTTAGCTCGAGCCCCCAAAGTATGGGTGGAGCTGCCTAAGGTTGACGACTCCATTAGTGGTGGTCTAACCGATCGATAGTGCACAGAATGCGAGGGTGCTAGGGACCAAACCTAGGGCAACCATGGCTAGAGGACTTTTTTTAGGACATAGGCACTCTTAGGGTAACGTGAGGTCGAAGAGGGATAGGTGAGTAAAGAATGCAAGATTTTGTCGTTGATGAAGTCTAGGGGCTTCAGTAGCATGCTGAGGCATTAGTTTTTATGTTATTCAGTTCACACATAGTGTCACCTGAATCGCCTAAACCAAAATCTTGATTGTCAATGTGACTGGACTTTGCTCTCCTTGGATCACTTTAATGACAAAATCGCCCATTGTTTTTGTTTTTTTTTTCATGAGCAAAAATGGGAAGAAGAAATCGTCGTCAAGGTAGAGCAAGCCCTAATACATTGCCCATCGTTGTTGTTGATTGGCGAAGAAGATAACATGGAGTAGTGGGGAAGAAGAAACTAGATTTTTGTTTCTTTTCTTTTTATTTTTCAATTTTCAATTTAAGTGAATTATTTATTTTATGCAGGAAAATGTAAAGTTAACATTTTGTCCTTTTAAAATTGCTTTAAATGTGGTCAAAATCATTCTTGGGTCAACTGACGACAATTTGGACTGAAATCATCAATTTGTCTTCCAATCGCACACAATTGAAAGGTTTGGGATTGAGGGTACATTAATGAAGTATTATGGTAAAAGTTGCAAAAAATTAAAATATTTGGGACTGTGAGTGTATTTATCCCTTATATGGTGTGGGAATCTTGGGGTCAAAGAACGCAAATTCGTAAAGATGGAAGATGCTAAGAGGAATAGTTAATATATTAATTTAAACAAACATAATAAGTTCCTTTTGGTAGAAATTAAAATTCGTATTTTAATATAAATTGAAATCAACAATTATTTTTAACCACACATTTTATAGTATTCACAACTTTTCAATAACATATTTTATTAATTTTTATCAAAATATTTTAAAAATCCGATTAATCGCATAAGAACTAAAATAAGTTAATAAGCATAAAATCAAACATGAATCCTGAATTCATGACATGGTAGTTTTAGCTGCTGATCAAGTTCAAATCCATTTTCAATTTTGATTCTCTCACAGTTTAGTTAACCGTGTCCTTTTCGTGGGTCCCATCATGACGAGCAGCGTTTGCATAATATGAGCTGCTTCAACTTTGCCACTTTTCGCATTATAAATCAATCTTTGAGTCAGTCCACACCCACCCATTATTTCCTGAAAAACAACAGCCAAGAAACAAAGAAAAGCATCTTTTATTGTGGAAGAGATTCTCAGACTGGAAGACCAATCAACAGTAATCATCATATCTATCAATCACTCGGAGGATTCCCATAGAATATACTCAAAGTGAGTGGCTTTGCTATGCTTTTTTTTCACCTCTATTTTCGTTTCTGTAAACTTGTTTATTTCTTCTACTGTTGCTGAAAGAATTGCTGGATACTTTTATTTGATTTTGTGTTGGGTTTACCCCTCAGAATCCTGAATTATTTTTTCGATTTTTTCAAATCTCTTCCAGCATCATCCCAGTTGCTTATTTCCTTCCTTTTTTTTTTTTTTGATGTGAAATAAAATAATATTGGCTGCTATTGAGCTTGTGGTTGATGAAGGCGTGTTTGGTTTCTACCCTCTGAAATGCATTTGTGATTGCAGTTGCAAAGAATTTTTAATAGACGATGTTTGTACTACCTCCCGGGCTGAATGGGTTTTGGAAGACAACGGAAAGGAATCCTTCCTGGAAGTTCCTCTTCTTGTTTTTCATATTTATGCTGCTTCTTTGTTTTGGATTGTGATTTTCTTTTCTCAATTTATTATAGGCTTTATGGAATGGAAGCTTGACAAGTACTCATCATGGAAGATGGTGCATCCAACAACAGTATTGATTTCAATCTCATGGATGAACTCTTATATGACGGTTTTTGGTTAGAGACTACTTATGGATCCAACTTTTGGCAGCCTGCAACATCTACTTCACCCAATTTAACTTCTACTCCATACTACTTTACTACTTCAGATACTAATTTAGGCAATTTGAACTCAACCCCACATCAGGAAAGTTTCTTAAAAGATATGGAAAGACCAAATTTCATTGATAATCCAACTTTTAACTCTTCCCAAATGGATGAATTTCCTGGAAGTCAAGTGCAAGACCAGCAAGGCACTTTTCCTTCAACAGCCGTAACCAAATCTAGGGTCGAAGGCACGGAAGAAAACAGAAGGTTTTGGGTTGGACCAAGTACAAATCCAACCCGTACTATCTCACCTAAGAAGAGATTGGTGCAGGCAATTGAGTACCTGAAAGACTCCACAAGAGATAAAGACGTCCTTATTCAGATTTGGGTGCCCATAAAAAGAGGAGGCAGGCATGTCCTCACAACTTACAATCAACCATTTTCGTTGAATTCAAACAGCAAGAGTCTTGCAGAATACAGAGATGTTTCGCGAAATTATCATTTTGCAGCAGAGGAGGACTCTAAGGATCTCGTCGGATTGCCCGGTCGTGTCTTCTTGAATAAGTTGCCAGAATGGACTCCAGATGTTCGCTTTTTCAAACGAGAAGAATATCCACGCGTTGATCATGCACAGCAGTACAATGTTAGCGGATCACTTGCACTTCCTGTTTTCGAAAGAGGCAGTGGCAATTGCTTGGGAGTCGTCGAGATTCTGACAACAAGTCAGAAAGTCCCTGAACTTGAAAACGTCCGCAAAGCTCTGGAGGTCCGGTCTTCTTCTTTGTTCTAACTTGGTTTTCAGTTTCATTTTCTGTTCAATCATGAAGAAGTTAACTCCCATTAAACTTGGTTGAAGAACAATGATCCTTAACAACACCTATGAATAATTTGTTTGAGAGTCAAGCCAATATGTATGGGCACCATAAGTTAAAACTTTCAGGAGCATATTCTGCCTATGGGTCATGCTAATACAGAAGTTCAAGATATTAAGTTGTTCCTTTCTACTGATTAAAGATTTTTGATTAAAGATTTTTGATGGACAGGCAAAAGGAAGCCCCCGTTTGGCTCCATTATTCCCCCATTAAATTATAATTCATTTTTTTCTCTCTTACCAATCACATATTTTCCAATAAAATAATATTATATAAAAATCTAAAAACTTTTCTTTCTTTTTTAACTACGCATTATCCAAAAAATTAATATTCCTTGCATTATAAAGTGGAATAATGGGGGCCAAACGGGTGCGAACTGTACATGTATCACGGACATCTATTAAAAAAATGTTTATGGCCAACTTGAGAGTGGTATGCTGTAGGAAAAGAATTAAATAAATAAATTTGCCTGCGCCAAAAAAAAAAATAATAATAATAATCTTGTGCTTCTTTTCCTCCTTTTGTATTTTTGGAGATAAAGTGGTACATCCCCGCCCTTATGTACTAATGTGTTCTCTTTCGTGTTCAGCATATTATCATGTACTAAATTCAAGGACATACCTTTTCTGTATCTAACTAATATTTCTCACGCAGGCTGTAGATCTAAAGAGTTCTGAAATCCCGTGTTCACTGAAAGCAGGGGTAGTTAAAATCTATTTACACTGAGTATTATATCATCTACAGATGTACAGTAATTCCTAATAGTGCAGCTGTGATTTTGTGTCAGGATTGCAATGAGCCTTACCGAGCTGCTTTGACAGAGATTAAAGACGTCTTGAAATGTGTCTGCACCACACATAAATTGCCTCTGGCACAGGCTTGGGCGCCATGTATTCAACAAGGTAAAGGCGGGTGCCGGCACTCTGATAAGAACTACATTCATTGTGTTTCCACAATCGACACTGCTTGCTATGTGGCTGATCCACAAGTTGTTGGCTTTCATGAGGCATGCTCAGAGCATCACTTACTTAAAGGCGAAGGCATTGTTGGGAAAGCATTCATGACAAATCAACCATGTTTTGCTGAGGACATAACAGTTTTCTGCAAGACGGAATATCCTCTCTCGCATCATGCTAGGATGTTTGACTTGTGTGCTGCTGTGGCAATACGCCTCAGGAGTACACACACCGGAACAGCTGATTTTGTTTTGGAGTTTTTCTTGCCACCAGATTGCAAAGATTCTGAAGACCAGAGAGAGATGCTCAACTCACTGTCCTCTGTCATAAAACAAACTTGCCAGAGTTTACGAGTTGTTATGGATCAGGAGTTGGCCATAGAAACTTCATTTCCAAATTCTGTTTCTTTGGAATCTCACAAGAAGGAGCCAGCAGAAGAGTTCCAGTTAACAACACAATGGGATTACTCTGGAATGGAGTTAAATTTTGTGCCGGTATCCTCAGAGAATAACATCCAGCAAGATTTTGTATCCAAAGGAACTGGCGACGGTACTGGAGACTTCTCTTTTGTTAGTGAGCATGTGTCCTCAGGTTCTAAAAGAACAAGTGAAAAGATGCGGACCAAGACTGAGAAGACTATTAGCTTGCAAGTACTTCGGCAATACTTTGCTGGGAGTCTAAAAGATGCTGCCAAGAATATTGGGGGTATGACAACACCATCACAAGTAAATAAAATGAATTTCTATATTAATTAATGATTCAATTTGACATGTCATTGACTCTCTCCCTTGTTCAATACAAAGAGTATCTAATCTTAAATAAATTCGAAGAAAACTTCAAACTGTTACTGATCCCTGATTCTCTGAGTTCAGTAGGACTTTACCTTTCACTTTCCGCACAAAAGTTTTGGGCCTTCAAATATATTTTCACTTTCAAACATGATTACTAACCTACATTTTCACCAAAGAAGAGAGATTTTCTTCTGGCTTTCATTTATTTGATAAGCTTCCCTGCATATCGTGATAAATGATGGATAAGTTAGAACCTTAGTTGTGCTGGCAAACTTTGCTTTTATCCCTCCATTCAGAGCTTTCAGATGCATTATGAGTGGGATATTAGCTGATAGAAAACCGTTTCCATCCACTCTCATATTGGCTGTCTAAGAGTATCATGTGAATTTTGATGAGAACTTGTAGAATTATAGGGCTATTTTCGTGAAAATTTAACAGGACTCTCTGGTATGAGATGTTAGTCTTACATGATTTATTGCACAGGCATCTCCATCTCAGTGTGAATGACCATTTTTTCCTGCTTGCAGTGTGTCCCACGACCTTGAAAAGAATATGCAGACAGCATGGAATCACAAGGTGGCCCTCTCGAAAGATCAAAAAAGTTGGTCACTCATTGAGGAAACTTCAACTTGTGATAGATTCAGTTCAGGGTGCCGAGGGTTCTATTCAGCTTAGTTCTTTCTACAACAACTTCCCAGAACTTGTACCCCCAAATTTACCAGGAAGCAGTGATCATTTAGAACAGTTGAACAGACAACCTGAGGGCAGCCTACTAAGCCTGGGAAACACTGCTTCAAAATCACATTCTTCTTCTGGTAGTCATAGCTCCAGTTCAAGTTTCTGCTGTTCTACAGGTGTGAAGCAATCATCATTCCCGGTCAATGTCTCCAGCAGTGGAAATGATTTATTAGCGGAACAGACTGGAGGGATGCTAAAGAGAGCACGGAGTGATGCAGAATTGCTCGACTTGGGCCAAGATGAGACAAAGCTTCTGGTTAGATCCCAAAGCCATAAGATAATCAGTGAGCATGCATCTATTGAGGCTCCACCTCCCCTGCCAAAGAGTAGAAGCCAGGTGTTGCGTGATGCAAGTAATTTTAGAGTAAAAGCCAGTTTTGGGGAAGAAAAGATCCGGTTCAGTCTGCAACCAAACTGGGGTTTTAGAGATCTACAACAAGAAATTTTTAGGCGATTCAATATAGATGATGTCAATAAGGTTGACCTAAAATATTTGGATGACGAATCTGAGTGGGTCCTTTTGACATGTGAAGCAGATCTCGAAGAATGTATTGACATACACAAATCATCCAGGAGGCACACAATTAAACTTTCTGTCAATCAATCTTATCATCCAAGTCTTGGAAGTTCATTTGGTAGTAACGGTGGCCCATTCTAAAGACATAATCGACTTCCATAAAGAGGTAAAATACTTCTGGAGTTTTGAACTCACTTCAAAGCCAGAAACTTGGCAAAATATTGGTTTGCTAAATATTCTGTTGATGTTATTAGTTAGTGATCTTTTTTTTTTTCCCTTTTTGGTCTTTCCATTTCCCTTTTCCTGAGGCTGGGGCATTTTAATCCATGACCTATTCATATGAAAGCCCAGTCACCGAGGGCATTGATGTATTTTATGTTCCTGATGATCCCTCGACTACTTTCTCAAAATTATGTGTCTAATTCACTTTATGACCTACTCATATGAAAGTCCAGCCTCCGGACAAATTTTCTGTCTCATTCACTTTATCGAGAAGATAGATACAGATTTTGGATAGAATTTCATATAAAAGAAAAACACTCGTGTCTTATGGTATCAGGCAAGGGAGAAGAACAGGTACCAGGTAATTAAGACAGGAAAATACTTTCATCCTTCTATACTTTGCGTGTAGCTCAGTATTTATCATCTCTAGCAAGAGATACTATCTCCCTACTGGAAAATATAGGGAGGAAATCGACACAAGCAGCAAATTGTGGCCAGATACCGAACTTGGCGTTGGAGGTGGCAGAAATCCTCGCTGAAGAAATAAAGCAAAAAATAATTTAAGACCAAAAGCTTGTTACGAGCAGAAGAGATGAAGATAAAAATCATAAAGCTTCAACACTAGCATTCAGATTTCAGCTGCCTTGTAAATATATGCAAATTATTTAGAACGTTTCAGAACCAATGGTAGGCTGGTCTGGAGCATTGCATTAGATAGCTTCCAACTCTTGACTGAGGGAAAAAGGCTGAGAAGAGATTAAATCAAAGTTTCTTAGAGCAAAATAGTAGAGAGAGAAAAAAAGAGACTGTTTAAAAGCTTGGAGAACAAAAGTACGAAAAATTGAAACGTCAATTCTGGAGCATGCATTAACATTTGAAGAACAATTATGATCACTTAGCATTAAGCCATAAAAATTTACCAAGTTATAATGGGAGGCTTGAGCCCAAAGAGAAAAATTGAAGAAAGAAAGATGAGAAAAACATAATAGATCGGGGAAGACGGAGAGAGAGAGCAGCTTACAACTAAAGCAAAACTTGTGCCCAAGGTTTACCTGGTGTGCGTCTTGAGGGGCCAAGGCGTAGACCTCAGGATTAGTCGTCGAAGGTGGACACCTGTGTATCAAAA
>CAIGRS010277541.1:0-15810 GCA_903798395.1 Fraxinus floribunda
AGCCCATCCAATTTTGAAGACCTTGTTTTGTTATTTTTGGTTTCCAATTAGAACAAAGAAGTCCCTAAATTTTGCTCAGTGACCATTTTTGAAAGTGAGTATAAGTTGAGTGACCGTTTATGCAAGTTTCGAATTTTAGTGACCGTTTTGTAATTTTGATGTGACTTCAGTGACCATTTGTGAAATTAACCCAGATAAATTATACAAATTTGAAAATTACATTATGTCGTGTAAAAAGCGATACCCAAATACACCACAATTTAGCTGTAATTTCCCAAATCTTTCATTTCTCTCTTCTTCAAGAATTTATCCATGGCGGAACCCGAGCCTGAGTGGTCCCAACTCCCCACAGAACTCCTCCATTTAATGTCCCAATATCTCTCAGACACCGATCTCCTCCGCTTCCGTTCTGTCTGCTCCACCTGGCGCTCTGCCATCCCTCCGACGGTACCCGCCACAAACTGCCGTTTTCCCATCCTTCCCAGCCACAGCATCTCCGACACCGCCTGGGGTTTTTACCTCTCCAAACGGACTATGTACTCCCTCCAATGTCCCAGTAATGAAACTGAGATCAAATCCTGGATTATCAAACTGGAACGCGACAATCCGAACCGGATGCATTTGGTTCATCCTCTGACCCGATCCGTTTTCAAATTGGTGCCTGATAATTTCCCTAAGCATTTTAGCTTCTTGAATTTGAGAATCAAGGAGTTGGGTCATGAATATACCCTTCAGTATATCAATTTTAGCCCGCTGGCTAATTCTATTGGAGAGGCCGGGAATCTTTACATGGAAAAGGTTGCTGTTTATTTAGATTTTTTGGGTGCTGAAAAAAATGGGTTTGTGTTATTGACGATTCACGTATCTGGGAAGTTAGTGATTTACAAATCAGGTGACAAGAAATGGACGGTTATTAATGACTTGCCTTCGCCTTATGATGATGTGATCTTCAGGGAGGGGCGTTTTTATGCAATTGATAGCACGGGGAGAACTGTTGTCGTGAATCTGGGTGAAGGGGGATCTCCTAGTGTAAGTGTTGTTGCGCATTCGATTTTTGGCGGGGACAAGAAATTTTTGGTGGATTCATTTGGAGATTTATTGTTAGTCGATAAGTATTTGTCTGTTGGCCTGGAGGATGATTTGGGGTACATTGAGGATTTTGAGTTCTACGAGGAATTTGATTGTTATACGAGCGAGAGGACGGTGAAGTTCAAAGTTTTTAGGTTGGATGAAAATGCTGAAAAATGGATCGAAGTGACTAATTTGGGTGATAAGTTGTTGTTTCTGGGTGATAACTGTACATTCTCAGCTTCTGCTTCGGAGGTGTTTGGGGATAATGGGTGTAAAGGTAATTGTATATTCTTTACAGATCAGTTCTTTAGTGGCAGGGAGGATGATTGGCTGTGGAAGAGTCGCGGTATCGGAGTGTTTGATTTGGAGAGTGGGAGTATTGGACCAATTGATAGTCACGATGGGTATTCCGACATGTTTTGGCCGCCACCTGCTTGGGTTTGTTCTAATGTGTCTGTTGAAGTAAGTGGTGGTTTTAATTTTCCTGTTTACAGTTAATTTCTTGGAATTTATATCTTTCCGCCTAACTTTGTTTATTGTGTGAGATGAGTTTGTTGAGCAGCATCATGTATTGGAGATATTGTTTGTGTTTCTTGATAGCATTGGCTGCACTTTTAGTGTAGCATTAGCTGAGTGGTGGTTTTATTTTTCGTGTTAACTGCTAATTTCTTGGATTATCTTTTCGTCCAATTTTACTCATTATTTGAGATGCATTTGTTGGAGCTGTCTATTCAAGATATTGTTTACGTTTCTGGATAGTATTTGCCGCATTTTTAGTTAAGTATTTGAAACTATTGTCTCAAGAAAATGATTGAGAAAAATTCTATCTTCTACGGCCTAATGTAAAAATATGTAATGCAAAGTGTGCACCTTTTTGTACCCGATTGCCTCTATTCTTGACTGCAAGCATGGTTAAGAGTATTTTCACCACTGAAAATAAATTTCTGCTTGCTGCCAATGAAAGTGTATGTGAATGTATTTACAATCTTGAGCAAGCAACTGATTCTGTCAACCTTTGTCTTTTGTATGCAGGCTGAGCTGGAACGATTGGCTATTTAATTTTTCTCAAGCCTTGTGAGCCAAACAAGAGTACCAGTTGGGAGGACATAAGTTATTGATATTTACGACCATGTGTCTACATATTTGACAGCTTCAGCAGTTATCTACTTCTGATCTTCAGTTTTAAGGTTTTTCGTGTACTAATCTTATGCTAGAAGTAGGGTTGATGATCAACCAACGATGTTGCTACTTGATAAAGTGGATTGCGCATTTCTGTTCATTTTTATGTGGAATGAAATTCTACTTTGTTTTCTAATGGTATTAAGCCATTTTGGTATGTAAAGGCCATTATTTCTTCACCATTTTGACATAGACAGACAGTGCATTCTAAGTTTCTACTTTTCAGGCAAATGGCGAATGAAATCCCGGGGATATTGCTATTCGGTGCGTGATTTTTCAAATACCTCGTTATGTGATTGATCAATTTGAGTGATCTCTGTTTAGTGCTTATGTTTATGTTCCAACTATTTATGTAAACCATTGAACATTTGAGCTCTCATTTTGGCTGGTTCAGCTGCTGTCATTGCACTCTGATAAGCAGTTGTTTATGCGGACTTCCAATTCCCCCATCTCTTATTTCCATGAAATAGTTTTCATTTCTGTACATTAATCGTATTCACCATTAATATGTGTTTCTTTTTTGGCATGCTTAACTAATCTTGTCTATTTTTATGGATATGATCATTCCTTGGTCGAAATTGGGGTTTATGCGCTCTGTTTGTGCTACAAAATTTACTCGTTAGCAATTAGGAGTCAGCACAGCACTTTCTATCTGCCCTAGAAACATAGAGCTTGAAAAAAAATAATAAGAAAAACCAGACAGACAGAAAGAATGCTAAACCATTGCAAATCCTATTCCTAAACGGTTTAGTATTGCTTTGAATCTCAAAAATCCAATGTCAAAGTGCAAACCAAGTTTGGCTTAGCTTCTTTGCATGAGAAGATAAGAGTATGTTCTTTTTATCGTTTTCTATTTTCGATTTTCCAAAACAGTGAAAAAACATTCTCTTTCCTATTTTTAAAAATGTGTTTTTTAAAACAAGTTAAAAATTTACAAAGAAAATTTTAAACAATAAATTTGTTGTTTTGAGTGTTTTCGGTTATAATTAAACCAAAATTTTCAAAACACGTTTTGAGCGTTTTCAAAATGACAAAAAGAAAACATTTTCAACAATCTTAAAATGGACACTCAAAACAAAAAACTTAAAACTGAAATACAAAGAGAATCGCTCATAACTTATTTCGATAGTATCAAGAGTTATACAGCTGAAGCAAGCCAATAAAGAAGCCATTTTTGGTTCTTTGAACTGTACTCTTGTAAATTCTTTGATTCAAAAGACAATCTTCCAATATTAAATTCTTCCATTCATTGGAGATGAGCTCGTCTTGTATACATTTTGTAGCGGTTAGAAGGGTTGGATTGGAATTTTTGCATATAGATGGTGATACTGGTCGATTGTGTACGCCCTCGTAGTGATAACAACTCAATCAGCTAACCTGCACAAAGAAGAGGTTGGGAACCTTATCCCTGGTTGTCTTCAAAGCGTGGGAGAAAGTTAATGTGTTCTTTGGAGAAAATATGAAGGGAGTAAAGACTTGTGTAATATGGAAAGATGCAAAAAGTAAAAATTACCTTTTGTACTATATCGAGTTCCCTACATAGAGATCTCGTCAACGTGATGTGGCAAAGGGCGGTCATGATCATGTGGGGGTAGGTGTCCTAAGGTTTCCATAAATTACGGTGAGTATTAAGCTAGTGGAGGGAAACCGCTATAACGAATCATTCATGAGAATACAAGATCATGGTTCTTTGTCGATCACTCCTTGTAGGATATTGATAGATGTTGAGATGATTGTTTGGTCACGTCCCATCGTTTGTGTTATTAACTAAATGTTCGCAAGGTGATCGACATAAGCATTATTTTTTACCCATTTGCCCTCATTCATCAATGGCCTTAACATGTCAAGTGTGGTGGTATTGGCCTCAATCAGGTATTCTCCATTTTGACCCTCTCGTGAATTGTAGTTCAGGTATCATGATCGCGTTTAGTGAATATGGTGGCATCAGACGGATTGCTTGGTTGATGCCCAAGAAGTACTACCAATGGTTCACCAGGGAGATTAGTTCAATTGCATTTGTTGAGCCATGTAACAATGAGAATTCTTTATATTGGCAAATTAGAACTGGTAACATCTGTTATTGTGTACGTATTCCAAATTACAAATGCTTGAATAAAACTTTCATTGCAGTCGCCACGTCTCTCAAATGTGGTCAAGTGAAATACATTGTAATTTACAGAGAATTTCCACCGTATCTTGACAATTTAAGATTGCTGATTCAAGTGCCAAAAGGATAATTGAACCTTAATCCATAAAATGAAGCTCATATTAATACGTAAATTAATTACATATATAAATAATACCAGCATAAGACCAATATTAACTAGATTCAGTTAAACCACTGTCAAAATTATGAGCAGAGAATACCTATGCTATAATATACATGGTAAAATGAATCTACCATTTTCCGGATTTTACTCCTCCTAACAGCCTTTAGGCAGGAAATTCAATCAGTCACGCTCCGGGGCATCCTGAGAAACTCTTCTAGCACTAAGATTTCCAGCATAAGACCATACTTTGTCCCAGTCAGTTTGCACAACTTGGTCAAATTGATGGCTTGGTGCTGCTGCCTTTACACTTTTCTTGTGTAGTGGGGAAACAGACCTCCTTTGGCTACTGGCTAATGGCGGAGACGAACAAAATGTTGGAGTTGCAAAAGGAGACGTATATGGGGTATGCTGAATTGAAAAGGGACTTGGTGACATCTTCTTTTGAATAGGAAGTCCATTTAAACCTCCTCTGTTGAAAATTGAAAGAGCCTCAGCAGCAGCACAGCGTTTGGTTGCATCGTCTACATACAAAACATCGTCGATCCTTGCCATTATGTTGAACGCCAAGCTCTCCATTACTCTTGAATAGCTTTCAAGAATTGACTGCCCAACATCCTGCAGAAGAAATAGGAAAGTTTTATTTAAGCAAACATTCCATTATAAACATTTAAATATTGAAAACTAACGTAGACTAACTACCTTGTTATACTGGATCTTGTTCATGTCCAGTGCAGTTTGTGGAAGACCGGGAAACCGAAGTCTTAGGCTATGCAATAAGGTTTCAGCTCGCTGTACCAGAAATTGGTTCTTTTCACCATCGATAACAAGGTCCTTCATCTTACCACCCCATGTCTTGCGCTTAGCTTTCTTAAGGTTTGGCTCTTTCTTTCTTTCTTTCAGCTTCCATACATGCACAGCTGCCTCAATTCTGTTGGCCACATTTAGTGTGTGATGCTCGGATGACAAATCAAGGCAATCAAGCAGACATCCTGGTGAGAATTGATCAGCAGTTATGTATCGGTAGATGGTGTCACCCAAACAACCTCTTCCATTCTGAAACGGCCAATGGAAAATAAATGAGAAAAAAATTATATTAAAGAGAAAACTGCAAAACAAAAGCCACAAATCTCCCAGATTTTTTACATACGAATGATGGCATAAACACATATTTCTGTCCAAATTCAAACATAGGTTGTTGGAAAAGATTTACTGAATCAAAACACCAGACTTCTCTATGTCAAATCAAAATTCCTTTAAACTTGATAGACCAAGATCCTTGGTGATTCTGGTACTGTGTTTTGCAACTTATATCCAACTCGGAAAGGAATGAGCGAGCAAAATTTTGATAGTCCCTCACAACCCACCAAGTCTTTCCATGCCAAGCAGAGGTAGGCAGATGACATCCATCTTTCACAAAAAAGCAAATTCTCTTTCAAATTAATGAGTTGTAGATGGATTCCTACATGATGTAGATTAATGATAATATGACTCCATTGAATGCATTGCAGAAGTGATACTACGGCAGAAAATGTCAAACAAAAGATATGAGCAAAGTTTCAAGGCCAAAGACATTCATGGACCAGCCATCCAAGTGTATAATATGCCAGCCTATGCTTCAAAATTTTAAACAAGGATAACGAAAGATGGAAAGAACTAAAATTTAGTATAGTTAGATTACCATGAAATGCTACTCTTACAATTTCCAAACTACATACTCCTGTACAGAAATCCTCCTTTCACTTCAAAGATGGCATCAGGGTTAAAAAAAGGTTTATTGGTAAGCTAGCAATTTCCATGTCAAAAACAGTAAATTTGTTTTTCTCTTGTATATTTCATTCCATCTTTCCATAGGGTACAAAAGTCCTGTAAATTTCAATCCTATGGTGCTGTACCTACCAAAGAAAGATGCATAGGGGATAATATCTGCTATTTCTCAGTGTTTGAAACTTCAAATTGTGAGATGATATGTAACCAAACAAGTATTGTCAGAAATGAAATAAAATACATGTAGAAGAATAAAATCGAATCTAAGTGAATCCCATTATTTAGTATCCACATTTGCAAATATCTTAGTTCATAAGATAAGCAAGACAAAAAGAAAAATATTAAGACCACAAATTGACAGGCTTGCTTTGGTAGAATTACTCAAAATTACAGAAACACCCTTGTTCCTTTAATCAAAATACAAGAAGATCCAACCATCAAAGAATACAATGCTATGCTAAGTAGGGTGACTGAAAATTCTAAACAAGTGTGACGCCCACAAGCAAAATGTGCTTCATCATGTTCACAAAGGAAGATGGTGGAATAACCACATATAAGGTAAAATTACCTTGGGCAAGGTTTCCAAATAGGCATCTGGAATCTCCATCTCAGTAAGAACATTGCTATTTATGGCTAAGGCAGCTTTCAGTATCTGGTTTGTGCAATCACGGCACTGCTGTAGCCTCTTCCTCATATCATCTGACAATCCCTTTGGAGGAACTTTCGGGTACGGGAGCCACCACTTCTCTTCCTGTCTAATAGAAGGCCTACCAGTAGACACCCCAGAAGAATACTTCTCACACTCATCCACAACTATCCCACGATCAACATACCAAAACTCTGTATCACGAAATCCGTCAAGAATGCTTATCAACATAGCATCGAGTTTCTTGAGTGCTGGTAAATTCATATACAAATCAGATCGCGGCCTTGTTGCCATTACTTCATATGTGCCTCCACCGGGAAATGGCTGTATAGAGGGTACTAGTTCCACAATTGAATCACTAACAGATAACAACCATTCCATTTCTCTGCACCACATTGTCTTCTTCTGAGGTGCCATTGGCTCCAACCTCCACAATTCGCCAAACACAGTCGCTATAACCCAAAAAATTCCAAACAAACTTAGACCACACATTCAGACCTTATTTGCCTACATACTCAGGTATATATGGAAACATATACACCATATAACGTGACTTACCAGAGAGATTAGTTATGGCATTTGATATGGCGAGTGCAGGACAAACTCCTTTACCTCCTCCAGACATGTCTTCACCAAGAAGAAGCTTAGCAAATCTTTCCTTCATCATCTCAATATCTAAGAGTGAACAGAATATGAGAAAATGCAAGATGAACAAAACATTCATGAAAAATGCTTAAGTTAGTATGTAAGCCCCACTATCTGTCATATAGGCCAATGTGTTATACAACTAAATAAATCTCTAATGTATTAAGAAATCTAATCTTTATTCACGAAAAAAAGTATAATGTTGAATGAAGGAAAAATTGCAAGCACAGGCGTTAGAGGTATATAAGATAAATGAAGATAAGATGTTGCCTAAAGTTATTTCCAAGCAGATGAAACAAACAATGTAGAGTAGACATAGAACACAGTAGGATTTTTTCAGCATACAATTAAAATGCCTGTAACTTCCAATTCTCCAAAGAAAAATATTCTAGAGTTCCATTAACATGACTATAAAATCAAACCCAATACAAACCTGACAAATCGGCAGCACATTTCTGCGGCTTCTTATCCCAGACTACCACGTCCTTCCCGCCAATCAGCGGGAACATGAAAGGCGGCACAACCGGCGCCGGAATCCCCGAGCTAGCAACAGCCGAGATCGGCGACAAGGCTCCTGAACTCGAAGCGCTTCCATATTCCTCCGCCGCCTTGTACCGCCGACACGATGAGCCGCTACATGAAAACTCCGACGCACTGATATCAGCACTCAGACTGTAGCTCCCGCATCTCTCTTCAGACGCCTCCTCTGACGTCACACTCATTTTCACACCAATGAGCTAACCCAGAAGCTTGATTTGTTTGCAAATACAGAGATCTCAGATGTGCATTCTGGTAACACTTTGAGTAGAAAAAGCAGTACTAAACGTGGCGGTCAATTTGCTTCAGATAAGAGTGGTGGTGATGGAAATTGTAAAGCAAAACGCAGATTCACTCTTTCGTCTTCTCTCTCTCTCTCTAAATGTAAATGTATGTATATGTCCTTACCTCTCCTCTCCTCTCTCTCTCATGTATGTAGGTGAATATGGGTCCTTGGCAGTAAAAAAGTTGAAAGAGACGGCGTTAGCGAAGGAGAGTCATTTTGCTGCGGTAGAGATGACGGTTGGGTTGCACGTAAGAAGCCGACGTTAGCAGTAGGGATTTGTAACTTGCGGATGAAATGACGTCGTTTTAGTGTAGGATTTAGATGATTTTGTAATTATTTTTAAATTAAATCATTTTAAACTTTCAAACCAAACCAATTTATGACTTGATTTAGAGTGTGTTTGGTAGAGATTAAAATCGGATTAAAATTGAAAAATTAGTTGTTATTATTGATTTTTATTAGATGAGTGAGATCCAATAACGATTATATTTTTAATTTTAATCGATTTTTGAACTTTACCAAACATGCTCTTAATTTCAAACCAGATTTTAATGGCATATTTTACGTAATAAATTATACTCCATAAAGCATTAACTAAGAAGGAATGCGTAGGGAATTGCAATCCAATAATCGTTCCTTTCCCGTGATGGGAAAGTTGAGCTTTTATTTCATTATATTTAAATAATTTGAGATAAGACTTTTAAATTTTTATTTATTTATGAAATAACAACTTCAAAAATATAAAATTCAATCCTGTATTTTATTATTTTACAACAAGCAGTAAAACATGTTATTTTTTTCCCCCTTTTTTGTTTTAAATTTAGGCCCCGTTTGGTAGGAATTTTAATCCAATTAAAATTGAAAAATATAGATGTTATTGGATCTCACTTGTCTAATAAAATTCAATAATAACGACTAATTTTTTAATTTTAATCCGATTTTAGTCTCTACCGAACATGTCCTAGTTTGAACCAATTTTTTTGTTGTTGGAAGGAAGGAATGAAGGTTAAACATTCATAGCTGTTATTTTTTTTAGGTGAGTGATTCTACGAAATTAGTCTTCTGTTGTGTTACACACGTATGAGTTATGACATGTCACATTATTGATGGATGATAACTTGGAAAAAAGAGAAGCATCACCACTCACCAAGAACGGTCATTTCCTTACCAATAATAGGGACAAATAAAGAACTAACATGGTCACGTAACCGCCAAGCTAGAGGATTGGCATATAGGAAGATCAACGCCCTATAGACGGTGGCGGACCCAAGATCTAAACTCAGTTCGAACAGACGTTGACCAGTCAACGCTGACCAGTCAACGTCAATCATCAGCGGACGTTGAAGCTATTATCATTCCCTATTCTTCTTCTTGGAAAGTCGTGTCCATATGGTTGACAATGACATTTTTTCAAGTATGACATCCTAACATCAATCTCTGATATTAGGATTGTATGAGTCGATAGGGGGGGCATTTTCCTGGATCAGATACAAGATTATCCATATTGAATTGAGGTCGGGACTTCTTTGTTTTATTTAATAACTCTTGTGCTCGACTAAAATCAGTGGCGGGATTAGATGCACAACTAGACATAGAACAACTAGGTATGGACTTTCGTTTCAGTTGAAAAAATCGATCCATAAACTGTAAAAATGCCCCAAATTATTTTGCAATTCAAATTGATTAAAAAAATCAAATTCTCAAATCAGATTCATAGTACGTATATTATATATTCTCAATTTCTCAATTTTCATAAATCATAACACTTAACATTCAGCAACAAAATCCCCAAGTTTCAAAATCCCCAATATTCTTAGATTCTTAAATTCACAAAATTCTCAATTTTAAAATTTACAAAATTCAAAATCTAAAAACTACAGATACAGACTATAGTCTACAGGCAGACAGGCTCAATTAACAATTCACAAACACATTCATATTATATAAACATAATTTATAAAATATAAATAATAAATCAAACAAATTAACTAAATGAAGAAAAAAAAAAAAGGGAGGAGAGCACTCCTATTGCGGAGTAGTGAAGGCGAAGTTGCTGGACAGTGGCCAAGACAGCACCGGACGGCAGGACGGCTGGAGAGGCACAACAACTCACAGACCACAGTCACACGAACTCGCAAAGGCAGGGACTGCGCAGCCAATCGATTCGCAATCGCCGGTCGTCTCGATCTGTCCCTCCTCATCTCCTCTACGGTTTAGGTTTCAATTAATTGGAATTTGGATTTGATTTTGTTTGTACTAATGGGTTGCAAATTGGCCATTGGTCTTATTGTTTTAATAAAAAGGCCCAAGACAAAAAGGAACTGCATTGAAAGTCTGAAACTAAATAACATAAACGGGAAAAAAAAAATGACTTCACCGGCGCCGGCTGCCTTCCCCATTTCTTCCCAGCGGAACTTCAAGGTCCCGGCTGACCCAGCACGGGCAGCCATGGAGGTTGGCCAGGTACTGGGTCCGCCCCTGCCTATAGACGAAATTTCAACTTCGCATTGCCATGTTAAAGAACATAATGCTTACATTCGAAGTAAAGTCGAGTTGGAATAATCATTATAATGATACACACGATGCTAATAATCAAACCAAGCTCAAGAGATAATATAGAGAGTGATTATCGTGACAAGGTGTCTAAGTTAGCCAATAAAAATTGCATGAAAGCACTTGAGTGGCTCAAGTTCTTGAAATTGTGTCAAAATTGATTGAAGTAACAATGACGATGTCAGTCCTCAAAATCCCTATAAAAGAGATTCATTTCATTCATTACAAATACAAAATTTTACGTAATTCTCTCAATCTCTGCTTGAGTTGAGTGATATTTTGATCTCACTAACTCGAGTACGTAAGAGTTTTCGAGCATATTACTCCCATTTTTCAACACTCGACTAGACTAAGTGATTATTAGAACTCATATGAAGCTAAGTGTACAAACAATTTCCCCCTAAAGCAATATTCTCATTGTTATATCAAGAAGATATATATACTTTGATATCACAATCACATAAACTTGTAGAGAATTAACACATTAAAAACATGTCGAAGCGTAGTTATTCCGAATCACTAGTTGTGGCAAACAAACTTTGGGCATGATGATTGCATAATGCATCCGATTTATGGTTTTGGGAAAGATGATGCCATGTGGTCTGTGGGGGACGAATTGCATTTTCGAGGGGGTTTTATTTATTTATTATTTTATTTTTTTGTGATGAAATTATTATAATATATCAATTCAATAGCTTTTTGAACGTGAATTCCTGATGATTGAACTGAACACCATAGCCCATAGGTCGGCTGGTCGGATACTTTGCAATGTGCCTACGACAGCAGTTTGGTGGCGTGTCGGAAAGGGGAAAATCACGTGCTTCTCTATGTGGTTATAAGCATGTTAAGAAATTGAAAATTGTTACCCTTTGTCGCCAAGACTTCTTAGTGGAAATCACATTGTAGTCAATTTTGAGTGAGATTTGACAAAGTTAGCAAATATTCAATTGGTCAAAGTAAAGAAGTCAAAGAAGAAGCCGATCCTCTTTATTCCGAAACTCTTATTTGGTCGAAGCCTTCGCTCTATTCGAAGCTCTTATTTGGCCGAAACTTTCGCTCCATCCGAAGTTTCTTTTGGTTGAAATCCTTGTTGTCTTTTAGAAAATTTGTAGACAATTTTTAGGAATGATTGATGTAACGATTATAAAGATGAAAGTCAGGATGTCGCCTAGGGTATAGGGCGGCTAACCCGTTATCAATATATTAAATGTGTAGCGGACCAAGTGATGTAAAACTTCGACCTGAGAGATAGGCCATGTTGTTCGTATCCAACGACAACCATTTCAGTCAGAACTCTATAAACAAACTCTTGTAATATTTGAACATAATGCAACTCTTCACACTTGAAGGTGCACCCAATTTTATCTCTTACTCATTCCATATTTATCTGTTTGAGTTTAATTTGTTTTTACTTTAGTTGAATTGTTTATGATTGTTTGTTTATATACAATCATATTTGATCATACTTTTGGTACTCGAACATTTTTGTCTCGGGTAATATAACACCTCCCACGTCCATAAACACCATCATTTTCCGTTTGAATCTGCGATCAAAACTTATTGGAATTTGTTTGCATAGATACGAGTGGGTCCGGCATCCGTTGTCCACGTAATCGTTACAAAGAAGGGGTCAACAAAAAATATTTTTAATTTATTTATTAATGTAATTTTTGTGGTACAATAGTATTTTAATTTTTTTGCGGTACAATAGTATTTTAATTTTGAAATAAACCCATTATTGGACCTTTTTTTTTTTTTTGAAAGTAATTTATAGTGTTAATCAATGCTGATTCATATGCAAATCAAACTTGTGACGTTCAAAGTGCTTTTCCCTATTAATTACCTAAACTTCCGCGATCAGAGGTTAATTTATCTATTTAAGACTTGAAAAGGGTAGCACGTCATTTTCAGAGCAATCCATCAAGAAATTTGGCTAACCTTATGGCTATCAATGGTCAACAATTGACTCTCTCTCTCTCTCTCGAGTTGGTGTAACTGGCTTATATGTACAATGTTTGCCACAATCAAGAAAATAATTATGGATTAGATTAGTTGTGCACTTTGACATACCATGTGCTGTTAAAATTTGTCATTAATTATTTAAAGGGTTGTTAAAATCAATATATAAAAAATTGTCATCTTACAGTAATGTCAAACTTATAAAGATGTACGCGTAGCGTGATTGAATAATTATGGAAATCAAGTCCACTCCGGTCGACTCTCTTCCCAATAAATTTTTAATATTTCAATATATTATTTTTTCTTAATAAACCAAAAAAAATTATCACATCTCTTAACAGCTCAACGTATTAAGCTGTGGACACTTTTTCATTTACTAAAAAGAGGTGGGGTACTGATTTCTCAAAAATATATTGAGGGAATAACCGAAGAGAAAGTAAGTTCGAAATATCAAATCTGAACTCCTAATTTCAGATTTTAGGTTATGAAATGGTGATTTATAAAATTGTTTCCAAAAATTGGTACTTACTCCAATGAAATTTTAGAAAGGAAATAATTGTTGATTTATTTTTTCGTAATCGTTAATTATTAAAAATAATGTGACAACGTTAGACAAACTTAATAGAAATTGAGAACATCGATTGTTGGAATTGCTGAAATTTAGGAAACTTAAAAGGATAATTTCATTGATTGAAGTTTGGAATGTATTGAAGATAATACATTGAGTTCGATCCTTTTGAAGGGACCATTTGCCTCTATTTATAGGTTGAAAGGCCACGCCACTTGCTCGTTCAATGTCATTTTAACTACACCGTAAACCTATAAAGTGTGTGTCATAGCCCAAAATTTTGGTTCCTTGATTGGTTGCTAAGGTTGGCCAAAGAGGTCCTCATGATGCATATGTTGTATTTATGGCGTCGGAAAATAATGACTTGATAATGGGTAATCATTACTAGCTTGTAATTGGTTGAGATTTAGGTGCTGATGTCATGATCATCATGTGTCATAGCGATGGGAGTGGTTGGTATTAAGGTGGTGGTAGTGTAGCGTGATTAGAAATCATGACACCTCTGTAGATTATGGTGGCCATTGTTCGATTTAGCCTCTCTGATTTGGTGTCCAATCTTTTTGTTAGTACAAAAATAGTTGTATGAACTATCTATTTAATGAGGCATCGATTCGGATTCCAACAATAGTTTTTCCTTTCTTATCTTTCTTAAAAAAATGTGTAGAGTAGTCGTGTTCAAACATTTCACACACGCTTGTGAAAGTTTGAGATTATGAGGTTTTCCGGATTTATTAAGTCGTTCTCTTTCTGAGAATGGTGGAAATTTAGTAGAACTTATAACTAGTTGGGGAGCTAGTTCTTAATTTTCAAAATTTTCCCTACAATTTCAAACTTATTAAATTATTGTCTCCAAAACTTAAATGCTGTTTTGAATGGTAATGTGCTATAACACAATGACTTTTAATATATAATAATTTATAAAGTCTCTATAACTTAGATATCGAAATGGTCAACTAAAGTTCGCCAGTGTTATAAAAAACGTAATACGTGGCGTTGAGTGGAGGCCAAGATATGAGTTAGTCGAGGTATATACGTAAAAATGCGTTTTCTTATTTTATTATTTTAATTTTTAATCAATTAAAATTATTTAATAATTAAAAACAATACTTACTAAACATTTAAAACAAATGTATATGAACTTTATATATTTTTTCAAAATTTTCAACAAAAAGATAAGTTTTAAATTTAAGTACAAAATAGTAAGTAAATAGCATATGAACTTAAATTGGTGGTTTTAAATTAGGAAAAACTGAAGAAATTAACATTTAATAATTTTTAATTTCAAAGAATTGTAAAAAATAAAATAAAAAAATAATGATAATGCGCGCTAAGGCGCTCATTAGCGGTCAACGACAAAATAAGACGCCAAGCCACTTGGCTTGGCATTTTGGCCTCGCATCACGCTAAGACGCGCTTTTTAGAACACTGAAGTTAACCATCAATCCAGGATTTGGTAGAATTCAAGATAAAAATCTCGACTCGTCAATTTTTGATATGGTCGGTTGAAAAAAACCTGTGGAGCGGTTGTACGTGTATTGGAAGTCGAAATGCTTCAGTTGTTTTTTCTTGGCAGCGTACAAAAATATCAACTTATTGACATAATTATCAAAAAGATACTTTATTGTCAATCAAACGAAGAGCTTCAGCTGTTCAACACTTCCCTACTTTGGTTCAACAAGCAATTTTTAGCTATTTTCAAAACGAAGCTTTAGCAGTTCAACATTTCACTGCTTTGGCTCAACAAGCAAATTTCAGTCATTTTCAAAACGAATAGCTTCAGCAGTTCAGTACTTCCCTGCTTCGGCTCAACAAGTAAATTTCAGCTATTTGCAAAATGAAGAGCTTTAGCAGTTCAATACTTCCTTGCTTCGACTTAACAAGTAAATTTCAGCTATTTTCAAAATGAAGAGTTTCAGTAGTTTATCACTTTCTTGCTTCTGCTCATCAAGCAAATTTCAACCATTTGCAAAACGAAGAATTTCAGCAGTTCAACACTTCCCTTCTTTGACTCAACAAACAAATTCCAACACGTGGAGCTTCAACATTATATAAGGTTAAGATGCGAGAATCATGTTTAGCTTCAAACTCCAACCATGACATCAATATTGATACTTTGACTTGGGAGACTATTGTGTTGGTCAAAAACTCCAACCATGGCAGGAAATATGCTTTAAAGAAATTTCGCTCAAGACAAAAGTCCACGTATGACATAAATAATCATACATGAACTTGGAGGATATTGTTGCGCTTCACCTTCTAGCACCCCACTTAGGCAGATCCGTCGAAACCCCACAAAGGGTGCCTAATACTTTGATAAGTTCTAAGGGTTGAA
>CAIGRS010277607.1:0-15549 GCA_903798395.1 Fraxinus floribunda
TAAAAATTGATAATTTCATTACAAACTTTTGAATCAATACAATATTAGAATGTGATACAATACAAGTTTGAATCAATACAACATTTAGAGAACATTCACTACAATCATTACAAATTTCTAACTTGGCTTTCGCTTCTTTAATAAATTCATGGAGTTCTTCAAATCTGAAAGTTCCATCCAGCAGTTCTACACGTCGAGCTTCCTTAGCCACAGTTAATTGCTTCTTCCAATATCTACCAAAATATAAACGACGAGAGAAAAGACAAAACAAAATCAGTTAGGAAACCACATAATATATCTGAAAATAAATATCCATGAAAAATGTTAAAGGATGTCTCATTGACAAAGCAAAGACTCACATAAGGAAATGGAAGCCCATAAATAGAGGAACTTTTTTTTAAATATTTGATTCTTTTTAAAATAAAATTCTTTAATTCTCATACTCATGTTTAACTACATATTTACAAAATTAAATATTTTGTACATAAATCTAGAATTTCATCCCATTTTTTAACTATACATTATAAAAAATATCACTATTCAAAACTTCATTTTTTTTTTCAAAATAATGGTCATCAAACTGAAGCTAAAAGGCTAGCTCAACAATATGATCGAACGTAAAAAATCTTTTTGCATTCGTGTTAAGGTACGATCCAATTTCGCTTGAAGACCATCAAGTTTCTAGTTTCCAAATAAGTTTACATTTCATTTAGAATATGATAGGTCAAATAAGGCTCTCAAGTTGCTTAAATCTCTTTCTTATCTGCTGGGTAACTACCTTTCTCGCTTTGTTTTCACTGTTCAGAGTTTGAACATCTTCCTTTTGCAGCTGGAGAACATAAGATCCTAGTTGCCACCAGGCATATAAGTTAATATTGTCTACAAATAACGATGTTTGGGGGGGATGAATAGGTGTATAATACAGAATTAAAATTAAACAAGCAATAATAAGTAACAAGTCATAGATTATAGCCTCTAGATGGTTATTAATGCCAATCTAAACCCTAGTTGTCAATTAAGCATATAGATTTCAAAACATAAAAGTAAACTAACATTAGATATGTACTCCTTGAATAACTCTTCACTGGGTATAAAAAAAAATCTGAGTAAACATTGCCAAACGATCTACTAGAAGGGTCTCGTTCTTCTCCAACTAGAACTCCAGCCGCCTCTCCCCAACTTCAGAACTCTGAAAGATTATTGATAAAAGATTTGGTTTTTAGGATTTAATCTTTGGATCTTTTGTACTTTGATCTTGTGGTTGAATCAAGAGTATTATATAATTGAAATTCAATTAGTGTAGGACATTCTCCTGAATGAATAAAGGCTCAATCAATAATAAAGACGTAGTATGGCTTGGGTATTTATAATATAGAGTGTTTGAAGTAGTTTGGAACTGTAAAATCTATTGAAAATTGCGAACTAGGGTTGGCTGAATAATACGACCACTCGAGCAGTGACCTCGCGAGCAATGAACTGTCAAATGTCTACTCGAGCGTTGGACGCAGAATTGGCGAGTGATGGCTTCAATGCCCTTTTCGCTTGAGTGCTCTATGGCGGACATTGAGCGATTTTGTGATGACTTTTTCTCTTTGTTCTATCTTTGACTCCTTCAAAACATACTACCAACCTCCGACTCTTTGACATTAATTACAACTCAATAAACTATGATTTTGGAAATGGAACTCGCTAATACAATTTGGATCTAACATTGTCAACTAAGGAAATTGGCACAATTAGACTTCTCAAAGATTGATAATGGAAGAATCCGACTTTCATATGATATTCTCTTCATCCGAATGACAAGGCTTGCTAGCATCATCGGTCATGCCATTGAAAGACTTTCAAGTAGTTTCGGAAGATTAAGACACAACTTCTAATTTTCTAGTTCTCACAACAGTTAGTCGATTGGTAATACCTAAGTAACACTTGTACCATTGGGCAACCTATGAGACAAGGTCATTGACATATGGAAGTATAAAAAAGCAATGGTCACTCCTAGTTTGAATAGTTGAAGGCAAGATTGATTTTCTAATAAAGCTCGATCGAAGGAAGAGGGTTAAGTATCTGACCTACCAGGGAAAGGATGGTTGGAATGATGGTACAACTAGATGATATAATCATTGAGTCGTATTAGCCACACAAAGCAAAAAGGGTGCCGATCATTCGGGCACAAAAACTCAACCAATTTCATCAAAAGAAAAAGGAAAAGCGCCTATTTGGGAGGAAGAAAAGAAGAGGTCGCGTTAGAAGTAGCTCAATCTATCTTCATGCACATGTCCAAAGAAGACAATTTGTTCAACGATTAAAGCTTGCCAGTTCATTCAAATTGATCATCAATCAAATTCTGGAAACTGTTATCAGACATTGTACAGGGAGAGGATTGTCTAAAAAGAAGATTCAAAAGCCTGATTATTGGAAAAACAAAAAGGAGACCAAGAAACTCACATCAATAATAGACTGGAAATCAAAGACCAAATACCGAAAAACGACTTAAAAAATCAAAACATCAAGAAGGGAAAATGTGGAATTTTGTATAGAGATTACAGAGGGGAGATAGTCTTTTCGATGTTGGGTTGGTCCAAGTCCAAGTCCAATTCCAAGCTCAATGTAATCTAGCTTGATGGGCCACTGGGCCATACCTTCACATCAATTTTAATGGAAAATCACATGGTGGGTTGGTCCAAGTCCAATTCCAAGCTCAATGTAATCTAGCTTGATGGGCCACTGGGCCATACCTTCACATCAATTTTAATGGAAAATCACATTGATAGCCTTCACGATTTTGCTACAGCACAAGCCCGTGGAACGTTGCACGAAATTGTGAAAACTTTCAAGATAGTTCAAATCTATAATGTTCTAACAATTTAGTATCCAACTTTAAATTTTAACATTCTAATACTCCAAATCACGTACATGTAAACTTCACTTGTACAAAACAAATAATATACCAGGAAACTCAACCATTAAAATCCATAAAATTTAAAAAGTCAACTAAAAAATAATTCGCAAAAAATATGATTCCAACACGAACAAACATAGTAAAATGAAGATTAATGTCGCAATTTCACCATGCATTTGTTGGCAAATCCGAGATTTTATCTTAGCATAGATCCATATACTGGGATGATCTCCCGTCCACGAAGAGCAGTAGCTTATTGTGCCATTGCCACGACAGTAAGTCAAATCATTATTATTGACAATTCAACAAAAGTCTAGTCATCATTGTTGAATTGGCAACAGTAACGACTTGACTTGCTGACGTGGGACTTGACACATTTTATCTTGTTCATCTTGGACAATGGAACAATTGGGAAGTCGTGGTGCTTGGAGTTAGTGCCCCTCCACGTACTTTTATATCCTAGATGCTTCAAAAATTATCAATTCATATATTTCGTTCAGTCAACCACCAAAAATAATGTAATAGTTTATAAGATGGGATTAACAGTTTAAACATCGAGGCATTGACAGCTCACAGCCCAACCCTAGATGTTTCAAACATAATAAAAAATTAATCACGTTGCTTAACCTAGTAGTATTTGATAATTTTGAATATTTCCAGTTGGTTGACCAGCTATTGTTTTATTGTACAAAAGCAGTTGAAGTTTAGGTGTATTTTGGTGGATAAAATTAACACAAATAAATTTTGAAAAATAATTAAGTTACAATATCTCTTTCAACATTAATATAATATTATATGCTTTGATATTGATCTTGACGCATTGAGCTGTTCTTGATGGAATAAACGTCAACTTCTACATTATTCACAAAAATAGATTAATTTGTGACCATTTACCTAGAAGTTGGTGCTTAATTTGTTTCGTGTTTATTTGAAAGTTTGAAGTTAAAGGTTCGAGCTTGTGAGTTGTGACAACTCATGCACATATATATGTCGATTCTCGAGCCATCATTTTCGTATAATCTGAAAGTATAGTGTTTGAGATTAAAGAATAGTATAGCAACGTTAGTAAAAGGTGTAATTTTTATAACTATCAATTTTGAAATATCATATTGTTTTTTTGTTCTATCTTTAACGGTGATTAGATCAATTATGATCGTGTTTAAAATATAGAGTTTTGGATTGAATTTCTTTTTTATGACAACTTGGTATGAACAATGAAATATTCCATACGACGAGGTCGAAATATATATGTTTTTGTGATTGAATTTGAGCTAATGGTGACTGTTGGATCAAATGAAACGGTCAAAATACAAATATGGAACTCATTTGGAAGGAAACCAGGTATTTGGGGTACTATAATTAATAATTATATTATTGGTTTATATAAAGAAATTCTTTACCGCAAACCATGAACGGATTTAGGACCAAATCACAGGTTGGGCTAATACGTAAAATAAAAAAATAAAAAAAATAAAAAAAATTGCACATGAATTTTTTTGTGGAAAAAAACTCATCTCTCTCTCTCTCCACCCTCACCGTATTTCTCTCCTCCCATCTCTATCTTCTCTCTTTCCACTTACCAGCGATGTTGGAGCTCGAAGTGGCGACCAACGCATATCTGTCCTCCTTCGTTATTCTGGTGCGATGGCTGTGCGGTGGTGTGGGTGCGATTGGTGCGCGCAGCGGTGGGTGTGTTCTGGTGCGATTGTGCGCTCGGTGATGGGTGCGATTTGTGTGTTTTGGTGTGATTGATGTTTGTTCTGGTCCGACTGGTGCGCTCAACGGTGGGTGCGAAGATGAAGCAGAAGGAACCAATTTCATAACAAAAAAAACAGAACAGAGGAAGAAGATGAGCAGCGATGAGTGTCGCTGCTTCATGGTGGTCGGAGCTTTGGCGGTGCTCGTCGAATTTTTTTTTTTGCTGATAAGAAGTGATGATGTTGGTCTCACGGTGGTGTCGCTTGTGGTGGTGGTGTNAGCGTCGCTGCTTCATGGTGGTCGGAGCTTTGGCGGTGCTCGTCGAATTTTTTTTCTAGCTGATAAGAAGTGATGATGTTGGTCTCACGGTGGTGTCGCTTGTGGTGGTGGTGTGGCGAGTGGAGGTGGGGTGCAGCTGCATTGGTTTTGGGCTTTTGGGTTGGTTTCTTCCTCCGATCTGCTTTGTCGGAGCTTTGGCAGTGCTTGCCGATTTTTTTTTGTAGTTTTGAATGGTAGCGGTCGTGGAGTGGAGGGGGCTGTGGGATGGTGGAGTATGGGTGAGGCTGTGTTGGCGACGACGGTGACGCTTATGGTGAGTTGAGGCTGTGTTGACGACATTAGTGATAGTGGTTGTGGTGAGTTGCCAGCTGTGGTAGCGTCGACGGAGTAGGGTTAGGGTGAGAGATGGTGGTGGTGGTGGTGGTGAGGTGGTGCTATATAGTCTTTGTGAACAATAAATTGGTTAATTGTGATATTAAAACACACTGTGACTTGTAAAATTTGTAACTTGTGACCGAAAAAATAAGTTTCTATCTATTGTTTTAATAAGTTGTGATCTATAAAATATGTGATTTGTGAGAACAAAAAAATGAGCGACCAATTAATTTGAGAATGTCACCAAAAAAATAAATGAGTTGTGACCAATAAAATTTTCGATTCGTCATCAATGTATAATATGTGACCTAAAAATTGTTACCGTGACTTACAATTTATTAAAAATGTAATCGAGTTGTGATCAATAAAAATTTTGATTTTGTGATCGATGAATAATCCGCGACTTATAAAATTTTCTATTCGTGACCGAGAAATACATATAAAATTCTTGATTTGTCACCATAAAATAAGTTGTGATCAATAATTTGATAAATTGTGATCGATTTGTAATGAATAAATGAGTTGCTAAGGTCACAATTCACTGGTCACATGTTTGAGTTCACAAGTCACATTCATTTTGTATATGTCATAAATCAATATAGATGGGTCACGGATCAATATGATCAATTAATTTGATAGTCATAACAATATTGTATAGAACTGTGGCTAATTAACTCAATGTTAGGGTCACAGATCACTGTCACAGGTTTGAGTTTACAAGTCACAGTTATTTTTTATAAGTCACAAATCAATATAAATGGGTCATATATCAATATTAACATGCCAAATGTTGTTTTGTAGAGTCACGATTCAAATTTACATGTCACATTTCATATTACTAGTCACAGGCAACAATCATGGGATCAAAAATCATGTCAACTGTATAAAAAAAATCATATCATATGGTCATGATAGTCATGACCATATTGTATAGAACTGTGGCTAATTAACTCAGCGTTAGGGTCACAGATGACTGTCACATGTTTGAGTTCACAGGTCACAATCATTTATTATAGATCACAAATCAATATAAACGGGTCATATATCAATATTAATAGATCACATGTTGTTTTGTAGAGTTACGATTCAAATTTACAGGTCACATTTCATATTACTAGTCACAGGCAACAATCATAGGGTCAAAAATCATGTCAACATACAAAAAAAGTACGACGAGTCGTCGCCAGAATATTCACTGGAGTTGGAACAGTTGTCGGAATTGAAACAGTTGCCGGAACGGTCACCGAAATAGTTGTCGGAATCGGAGCAGCCATCAGAACGATCGTCGGAATGGTTACCGGAGCGGTAGAGGTGGGGTGAGTTAATTATATATATATATATATATATATATATATATGTCAATATCTGATTTTAGAAATTTGAAAGTTGTTTTCTTATTTTTGAAATAGTGTATAGTAAAAATCTGAGTAATGAATTTTTCCCATTTTTTTTACATAATTTTTTTTCTACCTAAAAAAGTTTAGTGGGTTTGAGGACTGGGTCGGGCTGTAATCCGTCCCTGCCTGAAACCATAAATTGTAATTGCATTTTGGAGACGATGATCTCGTTTTCAAGAATCTCTTGTTCATTAATACAATTTGAAGTTAATAAGACAGCTCACGCACCTGCTAGGTTTGCCTTCAACGACTTTCAAAATAGCTTCTGGACGATAATTATCTGTCCCAACTTGATTAAATTTAAATAACATATATTTAGAATCAGTTAACATCTCAGACAGAAAACACTACAAGACAACAATACACCAACTTATTATATTAGTTAATTATAAATAATTCAACAGTAAGATGCGATTTTGATTCTAAAAACTAACATAAACAAAAAAGCAAAAAGGACGGTCAGAGAATCACGTGGAATGCACGAGACAACCTTAAAAGATGTTGCCGGAAGAATGTCACAATTTTGATGAGAAATAGACATACTAATAAATAATCTAATGCCAAAATTATTAAATTAAAAAAGAAAAAAGAGCTACTTCTGATTTTAGACAATTTGTTTGAAATAAAATACTGTACATTCAAATTAGAGTACGAATTGTTAGATATTTTCGAGTTTATGTTCATAACGGAATTATTGTTCTGAGCGATTGGTAACTCAAAACTATTAAATTGACAACCATATTGCGTACTTTTATTTATGACCTGTTTGAGTTGGATTTTAATCTGATTTTAATTTAAATCAAAGTCAAATAATCAATATCAACCACATCTTTCATGTGTTCTACATATTTTCAACAACACATTTAAAAAACTTATATTACAATCCACTTAAAATCTGATTTTAATCTACACCAAACACTATCTGAAAAAGTTGGTAAGTGTATTTATATTCGTTTGTGTTCTGATTTGTTTTGAAGTCATTTATCATCTCAATACTTGAAAACATTGAGATAGGAACTCTTTGAGAAAGATTTTGATAAAAGATTTAATAGATTTCAATAAAAAATAATTATTAAAAATTATATATCTTAAGAAATATGTGATTAGCTTCCTTCTTCTATGAGTAGAAGACAGCCTTGAAGCGCCAAATGAACTAGCCTTACCCGAACTTTTTCCCAACAAGATCTCAGTCAAATGAGTTTGATCGTAAAATTTTTTAATTAAATCAATGGGATCGGCATAAAAAGATGGAGATTTTCTCTCTACTAGCTACCCCGGTCATAGAATGGATGGCCCAAGAAGAGGACTTTTTGGGCATAAGATAATGAAATTTTAGACTCTTCTGAAGGGAACTAGAAATGGAATGAAACTCACGATTTGATGATGAAAGATCAACCTAGTCAATGTGACCTATGAAACCGGTTTCATAAGCAGGTGCCAAAATCTAAGCATATGAAGTTCAATTCTTATGATTCGGAACACTCAACTTTTCTCGAATAAGCACGGGTTGAGTCAACAACGGAGAGAGACAAGGGAGAGCAACTCTTCCTACTTTATCAATTATACTAAAATCGAGAAGCAGGTCGAGCAGAGAAGTTTCCAATGTTATTGTTTCGGAGCATATCGATATTAAATTGATCCAACTTTTAGACTTTCTCATACAAGATTTAAGCGTCGTTAATCATATGAGTAATTAGCGATTTGCGGCTAATTTCACATGATTCGACCTTCTTTAGGAAATATAACAAGTGTCGATGAGTCAGATCTGCTCACATTGTAATTGTGAGTGATTCAGCAGATCTGAGATAAACCCAAACAGGTAGTTTGGCTAAAGTAAAAGGGGTAGAGACCAACTGGGGTCGCCTTTCCTGCAAATTCAATATTTTATAGGAAAATTTAAGGCCAGGCTCCTCAACCTTCTCAAGTTAGATTTTGAGTCCTACAATCTATTTATATTTACAAATCTGGTCCTCAAATGGTTGAAATATGAAAACGTTAAAATTTAATGCAACTTTCCCTTGACTTAAAATAGAGCACAAGATCATCAAAATACTTACTAAAATTACAATGCAAGCGCAATTGTAACGTCTGTCCTTGTTTGATATCAATTAAAATTTAGATTTTAATCTAAATCAAAATCAACAATAAATTTAACTATATTTTATGGATCCCACAACTTTTTAATCATGCATTTCATCAACTTCAATCAAAATCTACTAAAAATCTAATTTTAATCCCCACCAAATAGGGTCGAGTATTGAATTTTCCCATCACATGAAATCCAAAAAAAACATTTAGGCTCCATTTGATACTACACATTTTCCAACTTTTGTAGTATTTAATAGACAATTTTCTCGGGAAAATGTTTTCCAACTTTTCAAAATTTTCACCTTTTTGAGGAAAATAAATTCTTGATATTTTGGTTGGTAAATATTTTACAGTTTTTTTTAGCAATTGAAATTTTTTTTAGACACAATGGTAAAAAAAACTATCGCTTTTATTGACAATTTCCATGCAAAACAAAATCAAATGAATGATATTCGATATGGTTAATTTTTTTTCAAATTTTTTTTTATTTTTTTTAGCAATTGGAACAAATTCTAGACCTAATGGTCGAAAAATTATTACTTTAATGGACAATTTTCGTAAAAAATAAAGCCAAACGGACACCAAACTTTCAACATTTTTCATGAAAAATTATACTAATCAAACACAATTAATTACAATTTTCAGTAAAACAATTTCTAGGCAAAGCAATTCCCTATAAAACATTTTCTTTCCACCCATTTTTTACCTTTGCAATCAAACGGACCCTTATAGTGCAATTGTAGCATCTATATTGAATTTTCCTGTCACATGAAATCCAAATAACATTTTTAAATAGTTTAGAGACCTTAAACTTTACTTTTAAAATTTAGGGACCTATAAACATTCCATGTAAAAATTGGGGTGCTTAAGTCTTATTTTTTTCCGTATCTTAAGTGGGACCAAATGAGGAAGAAGTGTTCGTACTTGGGTATGAACCAATAAAAAGAAAAAGAAATAAAAAAAACAAAAACGAGAGGAAACAGACCAAGTACAACACAGACTCTTTCAATGTTTGTTCTGGTTTTGGTGTATATATAGGAATGCTTGTATTGTATGTCATCATTTTTCTTTATTCGTTTTAGAATTCAATAGTCCTGGCCATGATGAAGAAGAAAAAAGTTAAAGATGATCAGCTCATCGGAGTGCAGATTTTACAAGTTATTTTTTTCCGTCGCCGCCGTCTCCTCAGCCACCTTCTTCCTCTTGTATCCGCCGTATCCGGATTCCTCCTCCTCCTTTTTGCCGTTCTCTCATCTATCTCTCCTCCCATTACCAGCCACCATCGCCGCCACGGCTTCGGTCTTAATTCCTCGGTATTGGACTAACGTTGTTTTTCTCACCTGTTTTTACATTTGTGTTTTTATGTTTTTTTGGTGTTTGATTCGTGCGTTTGGTGTTTGTGAAGGTAAACATTGATATAATCGAGGTTCAGATGAATGCCAAGAAAGAGAATGTTTTTCTAGTACCGGTGAGTTTCTAGATGATCTTTTCATGTTCTTTTTTATATGCTATGTTGATTGCACTTCTCGTATTTTTGCGTCTGCATTTTTATTTTTAATTTTTATGGGTTTTCCTTTTCCGATTAGGTGGGTGGAGGAAGCGTAGACCGCGAACTATGGACTTCAAACGAATCCAAACTCTTTCATGGTTGCAGTAACGCCGGCGATAAGTTTGTAGGTACTACCTCTTTCTCTGTATATCTACTTATTTATGTGTATTCATTTGCCTGCATGCTCATTTATGAGTGATCAACTGATTTTTATTGGAATTTCGGTCAGGGATTATCTCTGTTTACTGGTTTTGATTGGTTTTACAAAATCACATGTTGCAGCTGCCGAATTGAACACACAACCCAATCGATATTTGTTAATTGCAACGAGTGGAGGCTTAAATCAACAGAGAACAGGGGTAAGCCTTTTGTTCGTGAAGGTTCAATTTTTTTTCAAAATAATTTCTCTATTTGAATGAAGTCTCAGTGATGCAGAATGGGAGAGAGAAGAGTGAAACAGAGAAGAGAATTTCATCAATATATCAATAATCAATTCAATAGTCCACAAACTGAACCTTTTTATTGATAATTGAATGCAAAAAATCCATCAAAGGAAATACTAATTGATCTTTTAATCCTACTTCAAAATAAGGTGTATTTTAGTTTCCTTTTGTTCTCCTTGAGATTCTCGTGCAAGAGTTTCTTGTAATTGGTGGAGGGCCGCCAGTGCTACATTTGTGAAGATTATGCATGTTTAATCAGTGTTGTTGTTCGTACTTAGCCCTCCAATTCTATCTGTTATCCCTGCAGATAACAGATGCTGTTGTTGCAGCCTATATCTTGAATGCTACCTTAGTCATTCCAAAGCTGGACCAAAAATCTTACTGGAAGGATACCAGGTTCGTTGGTAAATTCAGACTTAGCAAATTGAATTCTTAGAACTATGAAACAATTTTTCATTTCATTAACTCGATGAGTTGTTTGTGGCAGCGACTTCTCTGAGATCTTTGATGTCGACTGGTTTATGACAGATTTGTCAAAAGATGTCAAAATTATCAAACAGCTTCCGGAAAGCGTAGGTAAAGTAATAACTACACGTGTTCCTAGAAAATGCAACCCGAAGTGCTATGAGACTCGTATCTTGCCCATTTTTAGTATGAAGCATGTAAGTCCTTGACATCATTCATAGAAATTGTTTTTACTGATTATGTCTGTCTATATGATGCATTCTACTATTGAGATAGTCGTGCTAGATGAAGTACGGATCCTGGAAGAGTTCTTATACTTCTATAATTGGCAGTTTCCATTTAAAATGCTTTAGACTAGAGCATGGATCATGGTTGTTCTATTGCTGCCTCACCATGGATGCCAGCACCAATTGCCGGTTGAGTTTAACTAGCTAATCTGAAACGACTTTGCGGTACACTCAAAACTAATAATTAATTTAGAGCAGAAGTCATTAAAACAGGTCATTTTTCACTTGGTGGACTGACAATATTTTGAGAAGGATTGAAATAATAATCAAAGGACTTTGAAAGGTAATAAGGGGTTATATTTGGCGATAACAGATTAGTGTTTTGACATTAGAATGCTGTGGGAGTTGGTGGACGTAACGGGATCAAAGAGTGATTAGGAGAGAGAGGGATGACTACTCTGTCTTGAATTTAATTTTCCACATTTGGCCAAATGATGACATGATGGTTTTTGCTGTTAATCCTTTATTAGACTTCCAAATATTTTCTCAAAACGTCAATAGTTTCAAAACTGAATTGGGAACAATGTCTGTTTCTCAGGTGCAGGCTGTTCAGCTTACAAAGTTTGATTACAGGCTCTCAAATCGACTTAACACAGAGTTACAGAAACTGAGATGTAGAGTTAATTACCATGCTTTGAAGTTTACTGATCCTATACTTGAGATGGGTAGAAAATTGGTAGAAAGGATGAGAATGAAAAGCAAGCATTTTGTTGCCTTGCATTTAAGGTATGAAAGCTATTAATCTCAACCGCATTCTTAAATTCATAGTTGTTAATTTTCCAGACTTCAGTAATCATCTGTCTGTTTGGTCATTAATCATGCTACATTAATACTACTAGTTAATTGGGATGATTGTTTTGCTAAAGTAGGGCATTAACTGTTCAGCAAGCTTGTCTGCAGCAAGTTCATGTACATGCATGATAATCTCATTGAAAGTAAAGGAATACAGGAAGAAAAGACAACTCTGGCTAGTATTTAAGTGTACTGTATGAGAATCTTTTGAAATATAAATACATGTTGCTGTGAGATCATTCACTTGATATCCTATCAGGGGAGCACTCTTGCTGATAATGAATTTTCAATCCACAGATTCGAATCCGATATGCTAGCTTTCTCTGGATGCTATTATGGTGGAGGGGAGACAGAAACGAAAGACTTCGGGTTAATACGAAAGAGGTGGAAAACTTTACATGTGAGTCAATCATACTGCTATAAAACTTCAACCTTGCTCTGAACAAAAAAAGCCTAAAGCCCGCCTTACAGTTAACTATTTTGGCATAATATGCAGATGAAAAATCCTGACAAGGAAAGAAGGCAAGGAAGATGTCCACTAACTCCCGAGGAGGTTGGCCTGATGTTGAGGGCATTGGGTTTTGGAAATGACGTTCATATATATGTAGCATCTGGTGAAATATATGGGGGTGAAGAAACATTGGCACCTCTGAGAGCTCTTTTCCCAAATCTTCATTCCAAAGAGACTATTGCCAGCAAAGAAGAGCTAGCAGCACTATCGTCGTATTCTTCTCGCATGGCTGCATTGGACTTCATTGTTTGTGATGAAAGTGATGTTTTCAGCACCAATAACAATGGAAACATGGCAAGAATGCTCTCTGGTAGAAGGTAAATTATTCTTTATTTTGCTTTTAAAGTTTTCGCTCTGAATCTCTAGCATCAACTATGGATCTGCTTTTGTTGAGGAATATTTCAATTTTACTACCGGCAAGAACAAATGACCACCGCGTATCTTGTTGCAGGAGATATTTTGGCCACAAACCAACAATCCGCCCAAATGCTAAAAAGCTTTACAAACTTTACCTCAATCGAGATAATATGACATGGGAAGAATTTGCCTCACAAGTCCGAAAATTCCAAATTGGTTTCATGGGAGAACCAAACGAGGTACAGTCCGGCAGGGGCGAGTTCCATGAAAACCCATTTCCATGCATATGTAAATATTCTGAAGCAAGCGCTACAGAAAATACGAGTTCTCAAAGCTGGGGACCGGTGAGTGATGAACTGTTCAGTGAAGATGATGAGCTATATTCATCAGAATTAGATTATGTGGAAGATGGTAAAGAGTAGCCTTACATAAAAGATTATGGTCTCTTTCCAAAACTAGTGCCGCCAGATGTTGGACTAAATCTAGATTGAGATGAGCAGTATGCTGCAGTCAACTGATTTTTCCATTATATTCTTGCAACTCGCTGAAAGATGTCAACAAAAGTGGTATAAAAACAGTAAGTGTTCTTGTTGTATATATGGTCTTTGCCAAACTGAAGATATAATTTCTAAATTTTGGCGATCAACGTTGATTTTTGAGGCATGATGATAAACTGCTACAGTTCGGTTTAGAGAATTTTGTAAAGAGACATATCACCTATAGGGAGGACTGTTATCTTTTGACCTCATTTTCTTACAACTCCTTTGCCTTAAATTGAAGGCATAAAGATGTTTATTTGATAGAACGGACATGAACCTTTCTGTATTCTTTTATGGAAAAGCTGCACTTTTGGTTCTCAATCTTTGTAAATTAACAGTGTTGGGTCTAACAAAATGTGTATTTAATAAATAAGTAATAGTTATTAATGTGTGATTGAAATTGTTGATGTCCGATCTTTGAGGTCAATTAAGTTTGGATTATTATAAAAGATGAGGGGTCCTAACGTGAGGTCGGTTTGGTTGTTAACATTCGAGGTCAGTTATTAAGATCAGATCGACAATTGTTTTGCTCGCACGAAAAGTTTTTATAGTTTATCGAGATTAAAGGAAACATAATGATTGAAGATCACTAACGAGATATGTAGATATTCAATCAGCTAAATGCACATGTCTTATGACGTTAGTGCCCACGTAATCCACCAATCCAACAACTAAGCTCCCTTCCCTAAGTAGTTCATTAATTACTTAATTACTGGGGACAACCTGTAGGATTAACCCATAATGATCTAACAACCCGAGCTTGGAAGCCAATCTAATCACACCAACAAATGTACTTCCCCAGCTCGGAATTAGTACTGACAAGACGTGGAGTGCAGAGGACATGTATATTTTCTACTATAAAAAGAAGAAGGAAGCCAAAAGGAAAAGGGGGAGATTCACATTACAACTTTCTTTACAATACGTGATCATATTTCAAATATCTCCTAAAAGGAGGAGATAATCATAAATTGTTATAAAGAGAAACATTGTAATCTTTCATCACAAAAAAAAAAAAACTTTACTTTCCATTAAGTTGGCTTGACCATTTGTCCATACAAATCTCAACGTCAACAGATTGGCGTTAGAAGCACTGTCCTTCGATTTCAAGGCCTCTAATAACGAAGCTGAATACGAGGCACTCATAGCTGAAGTAAGGATGGTGAAAAGTATAAATGTTGTTCACCTGATAATTCATAGTAACTCATAGTTGGTGGTGAATTAGGTCAATGAAGCATACCAAGCTAAAGAAGAAAGGATGAGCAAATATTCTCAAATCGTTAAATGAGAGTTCAAAAATTTTGAAACCGTGTCCATTGAACAAATTCTTCGGACTCAAAATAGTCATGCTAACGCCCTGGCTCGATTGGCGACAAGTGAAGGAATAGAAGAATTTGACAGCATACTAGTGGCAAGGATCCGTCATGCAGCTATTGAGGAACTAGAAATTGTTGCTATGGCAACTGACTCGAAGTCGATCTGGAAAGATGATATCAGGTCTTTCCTAAAAACAGGTATATGTCCGAAAGATCTTGTTGAAGCAAGAAAACCTCGAATGAGGTCATCAAGGTACACATTGATTGATGATGTCCTTTATAAGCGAGGATACTCTTTGCCTTTGTTAAGATGCCTAAACGATGAAGAAGCGCTATATGCCCTGCAAGAGGTTCACGAAGGAGTATGTGGGAATCACGCTGATGGACAGTCCTTGGCCCACAAAATTATACGGCAAGTATACTTTTGGCCTACTATGAAGAAGGATGCATTGGAATTCACTAGAAAATGTGAAAATGTCAGCGATTTGCTCCCAACATTAAACTCCTCCCAGGCAAACTGATTTACGTGATGGCCTCTTGGCCCTTTTCCAAAT